>PISX010000996.1:0-221941 GCA_004024625.1 Mellivora capensis | reverse complement strand
CAAAACCCTCAGGTTATTTTTCAGAGTCCATAGTCTCTCATGGTTCATCTCCCCCACAATTTCCCTCAACTCCCTTCTCCTCTCCATTTCCCCATGTCCTCCGTGTTATTTGTTATGCTCCGCAAATAAGTGAAACCATATGATAATTGACTCTCTCTGCTTGACTTATTTCACTCAGCATAATCTCTTCCAGTCCCGTCCATGTTGCTACAAAAGTCGGGTATTCATCCTGAAAATGGACGTTTTTAAAGCAAGGAGGAATAAATACTGCTGCAGACACTTAGTTTTTTCTAACTTTCATAAGACTACATTATTCCTCATGAAATATATCAGTGACAGTGGGATCCTTGCCTTGGAGAGGTCTCATTCTTTTTAGTCCTTCCATCCCTTGACTTTCTTACCCTAACCATAATAAAATAGGGGGAAAATATGCCTATTCATAGTACCTGACATATAATAAGCACTCAATAAATATCACTTGCAGTATTAGCATACTTTTTCCTACTTCTAGTTGTCCTATGAATAGCAGCAGATGTGTCTGTGATACAACACAAGAAGTTTGTAAAAATATCAAAGCTCATCATCAGTGGAGACCACATTTAAGAAAGACATCTTTCTAGCCTGCCCAGAGCACAGGACAAAGCAGAGCATCAGCAAGAGTAACAATGGCAATTATAACGAGCCAGACACTCCTTTTGTTTTCGGGCATTAGATAACCTAAGAATTCTTGCAGATTTTAAGCAAAGCAGGAAAACAAAACAAAACCCAAAGTATCAACTGCTACTTTTCTTCCCACTAATACCTTTGTGGTCTTTCCTTAAAAACCTTCCTTTTGGACAGATTTTTACTACTGTGACATTTGCTCTAAAGTGTCTGCCTAAAGCAATAGCCTCAAGCAATACCATATTACTTCATGCTAAAGAAGTCAGGAAAAGGGGCACCTGGGTGGCTCAGTGGGTTAAGCCTCTGCCTTTGGCTCAGGTCATGATCTCAGGGTCCTGGGATCAAGCCCTGCATCAGGCTCTCTGCTCAACAGGGAGTCTGCCTCCTCCTCTGCCTACTTGTGATCTATCTCTCTCTCTCTTTCTCTCTCTGTCAAATATATAAATAAATAATATCTTATAAAATATATTTTTAAAAAATCTTTTAAAAAAAGAAGTCAGGATAAATTAGTAATTTTAAGTTGATAACTAAGATTCTGCTTAGGATTAATAAACGTGAGGTGAAGAGAAATAATAGAATTTAGCAGGAAACAGAGATAACACTACCTCTCTCTGGGGTTGTCATCCGGATTATGTGAAATATGGAATATCATATTACTTTTCCATTGCTGCCATAACAAATTACCAGAAACTCAGTCTTAATTAACACAAATGTAGTACCCTACAATTCTATAGTTTAGATGGTTACTAAGGGTCCTCACTAGGCTAAAATCTAGGGGTAGGTAGGGTGTGTTCCTTTCTGGAGGCTCTAAGGGAGAATACATTTTCTTCTCCAGCTCTAGATGTTACCTACATTCCATGGCTTGTGGCCCTCTTCCTCCATCTTCAAAGCCAGTAGCAGTTGCTTGAGTCCTCATATCACATTACTATGAAATTCTCTTCTCTTTTTTCTACTTTGAAGGACACTTTTAATTATATAGAGCTCATCTAGATAATCTAGGATAACCTTCCCACTTTTAGGTCAGCTGATTAGCAACCTTAATTTCCCTTGGCCATGTAATTTAACATAGTGACAGTTCTAGGGACAGGATGTGGACTTCTATGGAGGTAATTAGTCTGCTGACCACAAATGTGAGCTGCCTAGCCAAATACTTAGCAAATGCTAGGCAACAAATAAATGCTAGTTTTCTTCCCCACTTACTCCCTATTAGTTTTATTACTCTATTAGTCTGTTCAGGCTGCCTCAGTAAAACGCCACTGGTTTTAGTGCTATTAAACCACTTTATTGCTTTAATAAATAAATGCTATTTTTAATAAATAAGTACCATATATTTATGGTATTATTCCAGCTTAAACAACAGAAATTTATTTTTAAAGTTCTGGAGGCTGGGAAGTCCAAGATCAAGGTACTGGCAGATTTGTTTCCTGGTGAGAGCACCATTCCTGGCTTGGCGACATCTTTGACCACACCTAGGAAAGAGAGAATGAGCTCTCTGGTATCTTTTCTTATAAGGACACTAATTCTATAGGATTAGAACCCCAACTTCATGACCTCATTTAATTGTTTCCTTAGAGGCCCCATCTCCAAATGTAGCCACCCTGGGGGTTAGGTCTTCAACATATAAATTTTGAGGAGACCCATTCAGTTCATAAACTCTCTTAGCTAACAACAATCCACACTATTTCCTTCACATTTTGCCCCAACAATCCCCAGTATGCCTACCCAATCTCACCCATTGAAAATTCACATACTTAAAAAAAAAAAAATTCACATACTTGTCATTGCAGGTATGTCCAATAAATTCCAATACATTTATTGGAACTATTCATTCCTTAGTCTTAATCATATTTGCCAAGGACTACCAAAATGTATCTCAGTCTGCTCTGTGTTTTTAACTCATTGTAACCAACCACTTTCTAGACATCTCAATTTGTATGTTTCATGGGTTCCTCAAATTCCACATGTATTATATAAAAACTTTTAAAGATTTTATTTATTAGAGAGAGTGCATGCACGAGAGAGAGAGTGAGAGAGAGAGAAGAGAAGCTGGGTAAGGGGCAGAGGGAGAAGCAGATTCCCCACTGAACAGGGAGCCCAAGGTGGGGCTTGATCCCAGGATTCTGGGGTCATGACCTGAGCTGAAGGCAGACGCTTAGCTGAGCCACCCAGGCACCTCCACATGTATCATTTAAACGCATTAACTCAACCGTTCTCCCATTCAAAAACAAAAAACAAAACCTCCTCATCCTGTATTTTTCATCTCAGGATATGGTATCTCTTTATTTGGTAGTCACTCAAATCTTAATCTCAAGAGTTATCTGACCCTTTCCTCTAATTGTCCACATCCAGTGAATCATCCAATCTGTGATTTTTTTAATCTCCCAATATCTCTTAATTCTAGTCCTTTTCATATTCCATCTTGCCTCCCCTAAATCATAGCCTTTTAACTAGCCTCTCCTTATCCATTCTTGCCTCCTCCATTCCTTTTCTTCAAAGCAGCCAAAAATAACGACTCTCCTTCTTAAAGTTTAATATTGTTCTCTATGTGGCATGTAAGGTCCTCCATGATTAGTCTCCTTTCTACCTCTTTGGTCTTCTCCAACAATCTTAAAGTTTAAGGGTAGACTTTTCTCACTCTCAATATACATATTTTAAAGATTTTATTTATTTGAGAGAGAGAGCAAGAGTGAGAGAGAGAAGACAAACAGGGGGACAGACAGAAAAAGAGGGAGAAGCAGACTCTCTGTTGAGTAGGGAGCCCAACATGGGATTAGATCCTAGGATCCTGAGATCATGACCTGCACTGAAGACAGATGCTTAACCAACTGAGCCACGAAGATGCCTCTCACTCTCCAACATTTTATCATCTCTCCTCATACACATTGTTTCCTCCAACTGTAACAATCCCTCTACTCCCCATTAGTCTGGCTAAAGTCTACTTATCTCAAAAGTCACTGCTTAACCTCTCATTCTTTAGAAAGGACTTACCTGATTCTAAAATTAAATTATTTTGCTGTAACATCTAATGCCCGCTGGGAAAGAAAATCTTTTCTTCTACTCTCTTAGGTTTATCCTGGGGGCCTGAAAATTAAAACAATGAAAGACAGATTAGCAAGAGAAGAGACAGATTTAATCACAAATGGGTGGGACTACATATAAAAATGTAATTCAAGGATAAATTTATAACTTAGGGCTTATATACTATCTTAATAGGAGAAGGGGAGGAGGAAAAAGATACTCATGGGAAAGCAACTTCTAGGGAGGAAAAAATGGGCTCTTATGAGAACAGACGGAATATATAATAGTCTTGTGACAATTTCTGCTTAGGAGTGATGCTGATTTCTAGTCTCCAATAATGAGTCAATTTTGTCAGTTTCTCTCCCAGGGAAAGGGATTTATGACAATTGAGTTCTTTTGAATTCCTTTGGGAGGCTCTGCTTTTAGGCAGTTGAAATATTTCAGAAACTCAAACACCTTTGCTCAAAATAATTTTTATGCCCCAGAGGTGTAGTCTGGACCTCACTGCACAGTAATTTCTTTTGCTTTTCCAAGACTGTAAGCAAATGAAAGCTGATGCCAGCACCTTTAAATCAGTTAAAATATGTAAATGAACTGGAGGTCCTCTGGTTGACATCCAGACCTGTGTGGCCCAGTCATCTGATTTATTCAAAAACAGCTTTGCTAAACACTAAGTGGCCTGGTCAGTCAACAATAAATGGCTTCACATGAACATATATGATTCTTCAACTGCCTTTATTTAAATTGCCTAAGAGCATTTTTTTATTTTAAGATTTTATTTATTTGACAGAGAGAGTAGGCAGAGAGAGAGGAGGAAGCAGGCTCCCTGCTGAGCAGAGAGGGGATGCGGGGGCTCGATCCCAGGACCCCAGGTTCATGACCTGAGCCAAAGGCTGAGGCTTTCACCCACTGAGCCACCCAGGCGCCCCGCCTAAGAGCATTTTTTTTTTTTTTTTTTTTTTGCCAGCCATGCTCCTTATTATGCTATTGGATAAAGGCAATAAATAATGAAATAATGATAATCCTTTAAGAGAGGCAGGGACAGTTTATACTTATTTGAAACAGGTGTGAAGCTATCTTCAAGACGCAGCTACTAAAAAAAAAAAAAATGAACTCATTTCTTTTGAGACAGGAGAAAATGCCTCCATCCTCAGGTTCTTTTATTGTGTCAACAGATGTCTATTTTCCAGAGCCTAATTGGAAGCAAACTTCGGATTTCACTACGGGTAATAAGAAAGTAAAAACCAAAACCCATTGCCTCACATGTTGGGCGTAGGTAAAGGAAACCTGCGAGGCTTTGCTCGCTTTCCGTCCACAGGTACAAAGGTAGACAACAGAAGGCACGTCAGAGACGACTTCACCTGAGCCACTTTCCGGACAAACCGACGGCGCCGCCTGCGACGTCACCGGAAGCAGCTGCTGTGACGCTCAAACGGCCCTCCCTCTCGCGCTGGGCGCCGGAAGCAAAACGGAAGTGGACGTGCACCCGCTTCCGGGCCCGGGCGCCATTTCTAGCGGTTGCGGGTTCTCACGAGTTGTAGTCCGCTGGGACAATGAGCTATGATTACCATCAGAACTGGGGCCGCGATGGTGGGCCCCGCAACTCTGGCGGGGGCTATGGAGGAAGCTATGGGGCGGGCCATGGAGGAGGCCATGGAGGGAACCGAGGCGGAGGCGGCGGCAGCGGAGGAGGTGGTGGTCGAGGCGGCCGAGGCCGACATCCTGGGCACCTGAAAGGCCGCGAAATCGGCTTGTGGTATGCAAAGAAACAGGGACAGAAGAACAAGGAGGCGGAGAGGCAGGAGGTAAATCTGAGACTTGATAGTAGAGAGGGATGAGACTGGGCATTTTTTTCCCCTTCGCCGCCCCTAGCCTTTTCCTTGCTCTTTTTGTTTGTTTCTTAGCTGTTGCATGTGCTTTGTGAAGTGAAAAGTGTGCAAAGGTATTCTGCTGAAACTTGCGTTAGCGGATATTTTGTCGTTTTTCGTTAGTCATGCTCAGCAGTTAGATTTATGCAACGTGAATGTGTATTTTTCTTTAAGGATGTGAGAACGGTGAACAAAACCGTAAGTTCAGGTCCTTTCCGAAGTTAACTTTATTAGGATCTACGTGTCATAGTATCCTTGGCCACCCTTTCTGTTAGAAAAATTATGCCACTCTTGCCTGAAGAGCTCGAAAACAGCGGCCTTCTTTGTAACATACAGGTTTGCACAGAATAAAGGCTGTCAAGCACTATTCTGAATATAGGTCGTTCAGAAGAATAGCCTAGCTTTCATTTTTAGTATTAAAATAATAATAAACTTACAGGTTTGTGGTTTGTTGTTTTTTATGTTGTTTTTTTTTTTTTTTTTTAATGCTGGGGTGGGGAGAGTTCTGTTGATTGGCAGCTCCTCTTTGAGAATGAAACTTAGGATCCTGGAAACAAGAAATCTCAGAAAGATGATTTGATTTAGTCTCTTCAGGTTGTGATTGCCCATTGGATTTATATCTTGAAGATCTGTAATAAGGGACACATCAAAGTTCACTTGGTAGGAACTTCAGGTTTTTTTAATTGCATTTTGTTTTTATTAAACAAGTTTTCTTACTGTAAGTCTGAGGCATCTTTTTAGTAACTTTTTTTTTTAAGATCTTATTTGAGAGAGAGAGAGGGCGAGAGAAGAGAAGAGACTCCCTGCTGAGCAGGGAGCCGGGTGAGGGACTTGATCCTGGGACTCCCGGATCATGACCTGAGCTGAAGGCAGTTGCTTAACCAGCTGAGTCACCCAGGCACCCTAGTAACTTCTTTAAAAACATCCTTCATATTAGATAAAGAATGTGTGTAATTAAACCTTTATTTAGGCTTTTGTTTCTAAATCATTTTATTTCTTTGTCTTTTATTCTTGTCTTTTCATCAAAGCGTTTTTTGGCATTATCCATTTATTTTCACACCTTATCACATTCTTCTCTTTTAATACACACACACACACACACACACGTCAGCCCAAAGTTGTTCATTGAACAAACTTTTTTTTAAACAGAGGGAAGCCTATCTAAGTCATCTTAAAATTGGAAGAATAATATAGGCTGATTGCTATAAAAGGATGTATGCGGTAACTAGAAAGTTATTTATTTTATTTAGCCCCTGTTTCTCACAAGGTGTTATGCATGTTGCCATCGGGATCTGAAGAGATGATGTTGGGAAAATAAGATGTAAACAGGTGAAAAGCTTAATAATGAAAAATTATTCATTATTATTTCCATCTGAAGCTAGTTGCATGATGGATCATTGTGAAGGGAACTCTGGATTTCTGTCCTCTCCCCAAACTTTATTTTGGTAAATGTTTCAAGGCAAAAACGGGATTTATCTTTGATACTTCTTTCATTTCAGCACATCTGTCTGCTCTGCTTTCTTAATATATCCCAAATCCAACCACTTGTCTCCACAGCCGTTACCCCACAAATCATGCCACTATCTTGTTCAGTGTTCTTGGCCTCCTAACGAGTCTTCTAGCTTCCACTCCTGCTTTCCACTAAGTCTGTACTTTATAGAACCTTTCATGGTGCTTTCAAAAAGCAAAAATTAACTCATCTAATTCTCTAGCTCACAACTTGGGATTGGAAGCCAGATCACTTCTGTCTGAGTTGAATACATTTCCGTTGCATCCTAACATGTTTTATAGGAAATCTTGGTAACATAGTTTCAGTATACCAGGTTTCCTTCAGTGTACTGAGCCCATGTCCCCAATATGATATAATTACAGCTTTTGTAAATATACTTCTTTTTGTTTTTTATTACAGGTCCCATGCCATTCTCTCTGAAATTCATCTCCATCTTCTCAATCTAAATACGACCATTTTCAATGATTGGTTTATCCTACCTTTTTTTTTTGGACCACCTTCAGCCATTTGTGATTGCTTCCCAGTCAGCTTCCTTAGCTTTAATTACTTTTCACGTAATTCCTGTTTACCAAGTTATTGCATTCTAACAATGTGCTCTTTTTCTTTCAACTTTTTTTTTTTTAGTTGAGTATCTGAAATATCTGAGACACTATCTTAAGCTCTATGTTAATAGACGGTAGTCACTATCTTACAGAAATTGTGGTATGTTAGGGGTTACAGGAGGGATAGAGTACAATGTTACAGTATTATAATGAAAATATGGGCTATCACCTAACTCAAACTAAGAGGATTCTAGGTTTTCCAGAGGAAGTAACCCTTTAGCTGAAAGCTGAAGGATAGCAAAGTGTGTATGTGTTTGGAGTTGGGGGATTTGGAAAGGGATTTTCAGGCAGAGGCAGCAGCAGGTGCCACAATTTAGAGGTTAGGAGGACTCAAGGAACTGAAAGAATAGGGCATAGGGTGTTTAGTGTGATGAGATGAAGGTAGAGCAGTGGCTTTCAAACTTGTTGACCACTTCCCACATAAAGGAATATATGTTAATTTGCACCCAGTACACACAAATGTATAATTGAACAAAAAGTATCATAAAATAATACTAATTTATCTATATATTGCTCTGGATGTGTTGTTGGTACCTTTTTTGCTTTCTCTTTTTTTATTAATACTGGTCACGCTCCTTCAGTTTTATAAGCAGCAATTTGAAAAGCCTAGGGCTAGAAAAATAAGCCTTGAAATTTATTGACTTTCCCTAAGAACTCCTGTAAGCCATTAAATCATTTTGAAGCAAAAAATTAAATGATTGAATTTGTGTTTGAGTTCATTCTGGCAGCAATATAGAAATTGAGTTGAAAAGAGGCAATCCTGGGACAGGGAACCAGTTTTGTAGCCTTTGCAGTAACTAAAGTGAGAAATGATAGCTTGAATTAGGACATTGGGAGTGGAGATGGAGCAAAGGGGACAGATTAAAGTGATTTAAGAGGGGTGCCTGGGTGGCTCAGGGGGTTAAACCTCTGCTTTCTGCCCAGGTCATGATCTCAGGGTCCTGGGATCGAGCCCCGCATCCAGCTATCTGCTCAGCAGGGAGCCTGCTTCCCCTTCTCTCTCTGCCTGCCTCTCTGCCTACTTGTCATCTCTTTCTCTCTGTCAAATAAATAAAATCTTTTTTAAAAAAAATGTGATTTAAAAAGTGATTTAAGAAATAGATTCAAAACTCTTATCTGGAGGCAAGGGGAAAGCAAGTATTAATAAATGACGTGTTTATGATTATATAAGGAACAGGCTTGATGGAGGAAGCTGATGAACTCAGCTTAAGGATGGAGTTTGATTCTGTTATATTGCAAAAAGTGAGGATTTGGCGGTGTCTAGGTAGTGCCTAGTAGCGTCAGACTCTTGATTTTGGCTCAGGTCATGAACTCAGTCTGAGTCCCCCCCGACCGTGTGCACACATGTGCATGCTCTCTTGCTCTAAAATAAATAAAATCCATGGGGGGAAAAAGCACGAGGATTTCGGGGAGGTAGAAGGCCATCTGATTCTAATGCCTAAAGAATCTAGACTGGCAGTGTGTAGTCCTATGGATAGTAGGAAGTGACCAGAGAAGATGAGAAGTGGGTACAAGCCTAAATTCTGTAGGCCATTGTTTTCAAGCTTGAATGTGCGGAGGAATCAACTGCTACCTTGTTAAAATGTGGTACTGAGGTGGAGCCAGAGATTCTGTTTTCCTTACAGACGCCCAAATGGTGTCAATGTTTCTAGCTTGTGCATCACTAGAACAAGAAATGTAAGGGGTGGAGTAAGAGAAGTTTCTTAGATTCTTACCTAGGAAGAAGCAGCCAGAGAAGAGGAAAGTAAGATGGGTATTGTTTTGGAATCTAGGAGCAGTGTTGAAGGAGCAAAGAGTATATAAAAAAGGAAAAGTAGTCAAGAGTGGCAAATGTTACAGAGAGACCCCATAAGAGCTCAGAATGTCTATTGGATTTAGCAACAAGGTAATTGGTAACCTAGATGAGAGCTCTCTCTGTGGAGCAGTGGAGGTAAAAGCCAGATGGCAGTGGGGTGGCTAGTGAAGAAGAGATGAAGTGGAGTACTTTCAGGCAGTTTTCCTGTGAAGAGAAGGAAGAAAGGGCAGTAGCAGATAGGGTGGAAGGAGTTCAAAAGAGGATTTTTTGTTTAAAAGAGAGAGATTTGACTATATTCTTGTTCATGTACCTACGGGGAAAGAAAAAAAACAACAACAACAAAAAAAAAAACCAGGCTAGAGCCAGGTTTGGAATTATGGTACTCCTAAATTCTCAGCTGCCCAGAGCCTCTGGAACCTCATTGTGGGAAGAACCTTGTTAAAAATAACTTCCAGAAAGTATAAATTGTGTTTTCAGGGGCTGTTTCATTTTTTAATCATCCTCCCTTTTTGCGAATACCTAAATTTCGTATAGCAAGGTAGGGAGAATTTTATTCTGCTAGTAAAGGTAAGAACTTCAACATGTAAGGTTTTGGTTAGTTGAAGTAGTGATATAGCATGAATTTCAGTTGGAAAGAAATTGTTCCTCAGATAAAAAAATGCTTGATCTTACTTTTCTCATTTTGAAAGTGAATGGAAGAAACAGTGCCTTTGGGCCTTAAGGTAACTTTGCTTGATAATGACTTTATGTCCTGAGGCTTCCTTCTAGTGTAGTCTGTAATCATTAAAGTGTTACTGTAGAATCTAACTGCCAAGGAAAAGTTTAACTTGATAGCCTTCTGGTGTAGGTACACAGAGCAATAAATGTTAACAAGTGCTGAAGGCATTACAGAATTTAAAATATAGGATGAAAATGTTCTAATAATGATCCTCTATGTTGGGAGTCCCCAGAACCACTCTTAGGTTCTGGTGTACTCACAGTAATGGTTTGGTTTTTGGGGTGTTTTTTTGTTTGTTTGTTTTTTGTTTTTTGTTTTTACAACAGATGATTACAGATTAAAATCATCAGAGGTTTAAAAAAAAAAAAAAGATGATGCATGGGGCAGAATCTAGGAGAAACCAGGTACAAGCTCCTAGCCCTAGTGGAGTATATCCTATGCTATGAAGAAGAGATATGTTAGTCTGATACAGAAACCATTTAAAAAGATTTTCATGCTGTAAAGTGAAAAAAAATGAGGGGGCTTTAGTACCTGTCTATAAGCAGATTTTGTTGCAACCTGTAATTTTGTAAACCTTTCTTATCAGCCAGACTTTTACTAGATTGGACTTTTAATTGTATGATAATGATGCTTTTTGTAAACTTTTTTTTAAATTTCATTTTATTTTTTCAGTTTTCCAAGATTCACTGTTTATGCACCACACCCAGAGCTCCATGCAATACATGCCCTTCTTAAAACCTGCCACCATGTCCTCCCAACCCCCATCCCCCTCCCCTCCAAAACCCTCAGTTTGTTTCTCAGAGTCCACCGGCTTTCATGGTTCCACTCCCCTTCCGACTTCCCCCAACTTACTTCTCTCCTTCACCCAATGTCCTTTGTGTTATTCCTTACACTCCACAAGTAAGTGAAACCATATGATAATTGACTTTCTCTGCTTGACAAATTTCACTCAGCATAATCTCCTCCAGTCCCATCCATGTTGATACAATTGGGTATTCATCCTTTCTGATGGAGGCATAGTACTCCATTGTATATATGGACCACATCTTCCTTATCCATTCGTCTGTTGAAGGGCATTTTGGCCCTTTCCACAGTTTAGCAACTGTGGCCATTGCTGCTATGAACATTGGAGTACAGATGGCCCTGTTCACTACGTCTGTAAACTCTTTAGTAACTTGAAGAAGTCTTCCGGAATTCCCCGAAGAGTATTCTTTTTGTGTATTTCTTTAAAGAGAAAAATGGTTTTAACACAGAAGTCACACATGCTCATTGTAAAAGATAAATTCAGTCATTCATCCATTTGGCAAACTTCACTGTAGCTCTGCCATGTGTCAGAAATATATCTGGAAGAAATACTGCAAAAATGTAGAATGTAAAGTCAGTAACCTATTTTAATAATAATGAAAATAAGATCCTGCTGCATATATTTTCTGCAGCTGACTTTTTTTTCCCCATTTAATACCTGATCATCTTTCCTGTCTGCATACTTAAAGAAAAATCTCTCCTGTCTTAACTACTGGGTTTAAATTCAACTAATTATAATGTGCAACGATAAAAGAGCAGTTTTAGAAATTCTTGTTCTTACTGCTGCCTGAGCAGCAGGCAGTAAGAAGTACAGTGTAACTTCTATCTTCTCTGGTGGTTTTTGTTTGTTTTATTCTCATTCTGTGAAGCAACTGCATCATAGCCACCTGTATCAGGCATTATCTGGATGAGTGTTGATCAGTTTTATTCGTCTCAGCTCAGCCTTCTCCATATATTCATCCTTTTTTGTGTGTGGATTTAGCATTTATTGGCCTTTTCTTCTGTATAAATAATGGCTCTGATTCACTGTTCTCTACAGTGCTTCCTTCAAATATTTATCCTTTTAGTGTGAGAACTTTTAAAATGCTCATTGCAACCAAAATAATTCCAGTTTTCAACTCAGCTCCCCCCCCAAAAAAAATTTGTGTTTTAAAAACTTTAATTTTGAGTATCTTTGAAAATGTAAAATAGGGGAAAACTGATAATGATCAGTATCTGAGAGGATAGAAGATAAAGGAACCAAAGTTTTAGTAAGGGACATAAATGTACTTTTTTTGCCACTCATATTAGAGGTAATTTTATAGACATGTGGCAGAAAAAGTTTAGAAGGATATATGCAAAGATGTTAACATTAGGTTTATGAAGTGAAATTGGACTAGAGGGCAAGTGTTGGGTAATTTAAATTTTATATACATTTGTTGGACATTTACCTTTTTGTTACTAAGTAATTTTGCACGTGTTTTCTAACGTTGATCAGGATACTTTTTACTTTGCACAAAATAGAGAGCTGTAGTACACATGGATGAACGGCGAGAAGAACAGATTGTGCAGCTGCTGCATTCAGTCCAGGCAAAGAATGGTAAAGACTCAGAAGCACAGATCTCCTGGTTTGCTCCTGAAGATCACGGGTAAAACAAAACATGTTATTTGACAAAGTGGACATAGTAACATTTTTTTTTTTAAGATTTTATTTATTTATTTGACAGAGATCACAAGTAGGCAGAGCAGCAGGCAGAGAGAGAGGGGAAGCAGGCTCCCCTCTGAGCAGAGAGCCCGATGCGGTACCCAATCCCAAGACCCTGGGATCATGACCCAAGCCGAAGGCAGAGGCTTTAACCCACTGAGCCACCCAGGTGCCCCATCATAGTAACATTTCTTAATAGCATTGGCTAGGGAAGGAATGTTAATAAAAATGACATCTTTAGGCTCTTCAGTAAGTGTAATTTAACTTTGAAGTAAGTTTTTTTTTCTTATATAGACTGAGCTTATTTGGTGAGAGATTGAACAACATATTCATTACACAGAAAGCTAAATGGTAAAAATAGTCTATTTGGATATGAGATTTATTAAATTACTATTTACTATTTTCCTACTCATCTTGTATTTCCAAAATTATCCTGTGAGAGAGATCTGGAAGAAGTTAAATTGTTGCTGTTTTAGGATGATCACAGGAGTTTTTATCATTTGGAGGAAAAATTAGTAGAGGTTTTTCTGGAACTGTGTAATATAGCATCCCATTTATAGGACGCTCAGAAGGGGTGGCAGGAGGAAGATGAAGTTGTGAAATAAAGTTCAGAAAATCTGAAAAAAATACTGTAAGTTTTTGCAATGGTGAGGTATGGCTATTGTGTGCACTTTAATTTTTTTAACTATCACAAGGAATAACTTAATCCGGTAATACCTATTTACAGGGAGGGAAATCTTGAATTCATTATAAGAATCTATTTTCTTTATTGATCTAAGAAAAAATAGAAGCTGGTGATTTTGAAATAAATAGCATATTGTTTTGTTTTCAGGGTTTGAGTGGCTCTTCATTTAGCCTTTTATCATTTTTTTATTTTGTCAAAATAGATATGGTACTGAATCTCCTACTGAGAACAAACCCAACTCAGAGAAGAAACTTGAAAACCAGGAAAAGAAATTGATAAGTCAAGAAAAGAGAACATTTAGAATCAGGGACAAATATATTGACCGAGATTCTGAATATCTCTTGCAAGAAAATGAACCAGATGTAACTTTAGACCAACAACTGTTGGAAGATTTACAAAAGAAAAAAAGTGACCTTCGGTATATCGAAATGCAGGTAATGGAAAAGCGAGATGTGGAAAAGTTTTTATTTGTCGTTTCTTCTCACATTGGATAAAAATAGATTTATATTTAGAGGTGCTACATGGTACAGATCAGTGGTATTTCAGTAGACCATTCCCTGTGGGAATTCTTTCTTGTATACTAGAGAAGAGCAGTGGAAATGTAGTTGTGGTACAGTATAAACTAAGGTAGCCTGTCTCATCTACAGGACCTTATATAGTGAGGAGAAGGAATTAGTTTAACTTTTTTAGGTCAGTTTAATGAGGTATCATAAGAACAAGGTGGTTAGAATTGTAAGGTTTCTAGACCATTTTATCCAACTCCTTCCTTTGACAGATGATGAAATTAAATTCCCGAAGTTAAGATGTGCTTATGCTTAACATTTGAGGACAGGACTAGGACAAGAGCAGGAATTCTCCTAAGTTTTTCAATGTTCTTTCCATGCTAGGCAAGATATTTTAAGATCCCTTCCGGTTAAAACATAAGATTTATGCTTTGTGGATATTCTAGAGATAGATGTAATAAAATGTTCACATGTATTTTAAGAGAAAATACTGATGGAATTTTGAGGGCCATACCTTTAATATGGATATATCTACTGCCCGTGGTGAGAAAGCCAGAATATCACCTCTTCCATGGGAAAGGATCTCTTGACTGTTGTTGATGATCAAGTTGGATACCCTGATTAGAACAGGTGAGGTGAGGTTGTCCAGGGCTAGAATGCTGTAGCTCTTTGATGCCCATTTAGTAAAAATAAGATTGGAATGCAGGAGATTTCAAGTTGAATTATTTCAGAATGTTGTGGTTAAGAGAAGAGCTTCTTTTATAGGCTTAAGAAGAAGGCGAGTTAGCTACTGTCTGCTTTGTATGGAGGACAGAACTCAAATCTGAAGATGAGTGATCTAAATCAAAGGAAGTTAGGAGAAGAAACGCGCCCAACATAATAATAGTTGATCTTCTTATTGGCTTGACACTTGCAGACACTTCACATGTGCTACATCATTTAAACCTCCCAAAAGCTCTGTGTAAGAGGTTACACATCTGTTATATATAGGAGGAAAAAGAATCTTATGTTAAATGGCCTATCTACAGTTGCACAGCTAGTAAAAGAATCAGGTCTAAATCAGATGTGTTTAAGAGCTGAACTTTTTAATCCTTTTTGGTAATATGCCATATTTTTTTTGTATCATTCATATAATAAACATTAATTTTCCACTTGCTAAATGCCTGTCATTGTGCTCTGTTTTCTGAAAATTAAGACATTTCCTGCCCTCAGACAACATGTAATCTCATTCTCTGTTATCTCAGGGTTACAGCCCAAAATTAGGAAATTGGAAATTCGGTTTGTCTGTCTTGAGAAAGAATACTGGGTTTTAACTGTCTTCATCAGCATTACATATTTAAAAGGCAAAAGTAATTACTGCTAGTTTCAAGTTTAATGTGTTAGCTTATATATACTTATATATTGAGATGGTTACATTTGAGTACATGAAGTACTTTTAGAAATCAGTAAATGTTTTAAATAATTTAAATATAATTTAAAAATTACTGAGAAAATTGTGGCAATTTGTTATTTCAGATTGCTAGAATTCATTTAAGTCATCGTATTGACCCTTTTTATGGTACTAATAAGAATTACCTGATTGACCATATCAAGCATGATAACTATAGTTAATAATGCTTTACTGTTTATTTGAAAGTTGCTTTGATCTTAACAGTTCTCAACTGAAGGAAAAATGGTAAATATGTGGTGATGGATATTAACTAGACTTATTGTGGTAATCATTTCACAGCATACAAAGATGTTGAATCTTTATGTTGGTACACTTGAAAGTAATACAGTGTTAAAAGAGGAGGATTTTTTTAGTCTCCTGTTTTGACAAGTAGGCAAAAAATAAGGATGTTTCAAGAAATAAAAATTTGGAAAAAATATGATGGCAATAGGGCGGTTCTAGTTTTGTGGGGTTTTTTTCCCTTTACAATAAAGGGAGTTTGTTTAAAGCTGTGGTTTATTTTTTTATACCACTGAAGTTTTTTCATGTGTGTAGGTTATTGTAAACCAGAGCACTCCTAAATGTATGTCATTTTTGTGTAGTATAGGTTTAAGATTCCATAAAAGTTTTCAAAATTAGAAAAACATTATCAAATAAAGATACAGAAATTAATCATTTCCTCTCTAGTATTCCAGTTGTAATTCACCAAAAATTTGTTAAGTAGCTTTTATGTGTCAGAAACTGCTACTTGCTTTTTTTAATAAAGGTTTTTCATGCGGATTTCGTAGCAACCCTATGAGATAAAACTTTTGAGGGATTCAGGATCCAAGTTTGACTTAAGATCACAATTCTTAAATGGCAGTACCAGATTTTCCTGTTTCAAATATTACTTGTTTTAAATTTTCTTTTATTCTCAAAAGCCAGTACGCAGAAAGAATCTGCTCCAGTGCCTAGTGGATTATTAAATGGTGGATTGATGGGTGGGAAAATGACTGTGATATGGAAAACAAATCTAAGATGAATATGTAAAATAAAAAATGGTAAAAGTAACTTAGGGATTATAAGAATAACTGTTCGGTGACAGATGAGATTTCATTTTACTGCCACTTTAAGAAAGTATCTCCATTCTGTTGACTGTAATAGAATTCTCTTTTTCAGTGTTTCAAAAATAAAGGATTGCTAAGTACGTTAGTCCTTTTTATAAAAATTCTTTTTTAGGTCTTGGTACTTGACATAAGCTGTAAGGTAATAAAAATATTTTGGGATTCTAGTATATTTATGATACATTCTGATTACCATGATTAATTAAAAATAGTTTTTTTTTTAATTTTCAGCGTTTCAGGGAAAAGCTGCCTTCATATGGAATGCAGAAGGTAAAATGAATGTACACTATTTAATTTGATTGGCAAAATACTTAAATATAATTTTTTAAAATCTGTATATCAAGAAAAAATGTAAATGGACCTTCCCCTAAAGGGTATTTTTTTTTTTTTAAGATTTTATTTCTTTGACAGAGACACAGTAAGAGAGGGAACACAAGCATGGGGAGTGTGAGAGGGAGAAGCAGGCTTCCCAACGAACAGGGAGCCCGATGTGGGGCTCGAACACAGAACCCTGGGGTCACAACCCAAGCTGAAGGTAGATGATGCCTAATGACTGAGCCACCCAGGCGCCCTCTTAAAGGGTATTATTGAAAGTTCATTTTAGTCTTGAATTTTTGAAGGCCCAAAAGAAAAAAATGATCATGAAACAATTTTCCTTACGTTTTCTCATTTCTGTCTATAATTGAAATCTTTAGAACTCCAAAAACAAAATTTTTATATATGTTACTTTGGATAAGTACCCTTGCTCTTACTTTGAGAACAAACATTTTAATTAATATTGAGGCACTACTGAAAATAGTTATTTAATTTATTATGCTTTATTACGCAGTCACCTGAGAAAATAATATAGTTCCCCATCCTGCTCTGTTCCCTCAGCACTGCTTTGTTTTGATTTTGGTTTTCATAACACTTAACTATGACCTGCCATAGAGTGTCTTTCCTTCCTAGGCCATTTTTAAGTTCTTGAGGACAGTGTTCATTATGTACTACTTGACTCGGTACAGTGCCTAATACTCTCTCAACCCCCAGTTAATACTTGTTGAATGAATAAGTCCCATATTGTTTCTCTGTATTTACAAGCTATAATTTCAGTGTTCAGTCTTGGAACTTGTTCTTATGTATATATTGTGTTAGAGTAGATGGAAAAATTTTTAAAGTTGGGTTTTTTTATTAAACTTTTGTAGATAAAAGTCACCTCTAATACCACTTTGAAGTTGTAGGATGGTTTTATTAATACAGTGAATATTACTATTAAAATATTAGTGTTTGTGATTTTTAAGAAAAAAGATCTTTACCAAATATGAGGTTTTCCAGGTAATTGAAGTTTACCAATTTGGTTTAGGTATTTAAAAACTTTATTGTAATTAACTGAAAGGAAATAATCTTAAGATATATTACACTCTTTCTTGTTCTTTAAGACAGTGTACAAAACTTTTTCTGAAGGTAGAGCCATATTGTATGAGTTGTAATACAACTTTAATGTCCTTAGTGTTATTTAGGTATTGGGATTTGTCTTGTACTCAGTAGCCTTACAAATCAGCATTCTTTTTAATCAGTGTTCATTCTTATGCATAAAACTTACCTGTTGTCTCTTGTTCATGTTGGTGTGGGGTTTTGTTTTTTTTTGTTTTTTTTAATTTGGTGGTGGTGGTGGTGGTGGTGTTTTTCTTAACAGTGCCTTGCTTTCTTCTTTTTATAATTTGGTGCTGCTTTTCTTTTGAAAAACAGGTGGATCCAGTACCAAACTGCCAGCATTGCATTTAACAAAACTTTAACAAAAACATTAATATATATTTTTTTTAAGATTTTATTTATTTGACTGGCAGAGAGGCAGGCAGAGAGAGAGAGAGGTGGAAGCAGGCTCCCTGCTGAGCAGAGAGCCCAGTGCGGGGCTTGATCCCAGGACCCTGGGATCATGACCTGAGCCAAGGGCAGCGGCTTTATCCCACTGAGCCATCTAGGTGCCCCTAATATGTTTGTTAAAAGCAGTTACCTTCAGTTTGATAGAATTGTGATTATAAATTTTTTAGACTTAGTCACCATATGATGTCCTTCACTTATTTTCCATTTTGAAATAGGAATTGGTAAATATGATTGATAACCATCAAGTAACAGTAATAAGTGGTGAAACTGGATGTGGAAAAACTACTCAAGTTACTCAGTTCATTTTGGATAATTACATTGAAAGAGGGAAAGGATCTGCATGCAGGATAGTTTGTACACAGCCAAGAAGAATTAGTGCCATTTCAGTAAGTAATGTCTCACTTTTTAAAATTCCCCACTTTTTATTTTCCATTCTCCTAGTCTTGCTCGAAATAAACTGATTTTGAACATTTGTAGTGACTTCTTAATTAGGTTTAGGATATGTTGCTATGAAAGCAGATATTTGGTAGTAAACACCAAAAGCTCAAATGACCTCTTACTGATAATAGGTGTTCAAGTTTAAGTATAAATGCAGGCAAATTTTAGTATAAAACTAGAAGAATAAAAAGCTGATAAATTTTTATAGGATTATAAGCTGCAAAAAGAGTCCATGATCCATATAGATGCTTTAAATTTTACTCCTTAATTCATTCAGTATTATTTTTGGGTTCTGTTTTTTCAGTAAGTGCACTGGTAGTGAAAGCAGGAAGCCTTGCAGTATTTTAACTGCATTTTTACGTTTTTAATGCAGTTGTTCAATAAGAGGGAATTCATCATTAAGAAAAAAAAGGCATTGTTTTAGGTTTATCCTATTAATAGTTGTAAGTACATGTTTAGGGCAAACACCAGTTTTGTTTGTTCAGTTAGATGACCTAGTTAAATGTATGGGTTATATGTTCTTTAAAGATGTTTGGGTTTCTGACAGCATTTGATATGTATAGTAAGTTTATTCCAGTGTTGATGTAATTTTATATGTAAATTTCAATTATAAGAATTTATGGTTGTGTTTAGTTACATGATAGTCTATTATCTCTAAGTCATTTAATACAGAATCTGGTTAGGAGCTGCATTACCAATTATGGCAGTATTTTGGAGGAAATACAGTATGCATTTTAAGCTGATTTCTAAGAAATACTGTTTAAAGAAGTACAGTAACAGTCTTTTTGGTACAGTCATTTCCTAGGAAATACATAAAATCACAGAACAGTGAAAAACCGCTTTTGTGATAATACAATTATAAAGCTAGACTTAAGTTAATATTATCATTTTCATTAATACAGTATTACCATATATATTGACAGTAGGAAGATATGCTAAGTTACTTTTTATTTATTTTTGCAAGATCTGTTAATACTTGAATGGGCAACTTAATAAGTAATAAAAAGTGAAATAATGTTCTTAAGTCCGTGAATACAGGATATACTGGCTGGGAAGTTTTACTTCTGAAGTATTGTTTCTTAATTATGCCATTTTCTCTTTCTAATCTCATGAATCAGTGTTCTGTCACAAGATGACTGTTGTTACTTTTAGTTACTTAAATCAGTATTGGATTATAATAACATTTCATCAGTTCCAAGTTCATCTTTGGCCGCCATAACTTTTAGAATTAGGAGACAACCAAGAACCAGGAATTAAGCAACAGCAATCTCTACTAAAAAGAAACAAACAAAAAACTGGAGAAAGAAAAGTATCAACATGTATTTGCTCAAATTATCAACATGTAAATACTCAAATTATACACAAGTTTTATAAGCTTAACTATGGTTTTAATGTGGGGTTTTTTTTCCCTTAAGATTTATTTATTTATTTGACAGAGGGAGAGAGGGAACACAAGCAAGGGAAGTGGGAGAGGGAGAAGCAGGCTCTCCGTGTTGAGCAGGGAGCCAGATGCAGGACTTGATCCCATGACCCTGAGATCCTGACCTGAGACAAAGGCCAATGTTTAATGACTGAGCCGCCCAGGCGCCTCCCTGATTTTAACTCTTAGTCAAAAAGAAAGGTAGAATGATGCTGTAGAAAGGCACTTTGAAAATAATGATGAGAGAGAATTTGGCCTTGGAGGGCTTTATAAGATAGGAGGTGAAAAGTGAATTTAAGAAGCAAGTAGTCTGGAGCTTTTAAGGAACAACACACAGTTTTAGATCACTGGGATTCTAGTATCTGTCTCTATTTTTTTAACTCGGGAAAAACTGATGAACATTTTTTCAACAATCCCAGATTTTGTGGATGTTCCAGATGTTCTTCCTAAAGGAAATTATATTTTCTTTGTAAATGTCTTTTATTTTGATAAAAGGTCGCAGAGAGAGTGGCTGCAGAAAGGGCAGAATCTTGTGGCAATGGTAACAGTACTGGATACCAGATTCGTCTCCAGAGGTAAAGAACATTCACCTGTTGTATCAGGTAGATTTTGTGAAACTGTGAAGTTAGAAATTAAGGAGAAAAATGTTCCCTGTTGTTATGCTGATTACGATTAAAATTAACATTTAAAGTAACTACAGTATAGGAAGCTTGCAACTTTTTAAATCCAAACAGGAGTTTTAAATATGCCTTTTAAAATATGCCTTACATTATGAAACAGCTAAAGAAATAATTTAAAATGCTTTTACATTATGAAGTGGCTAGAGAAATAACTTTTTCCTGGATGTCTATCAGTAGGCCATCACTGCACACAAAAGGAGTTGTTGTCTCATATCTTTTGCTACCGCCATCCTGACTGACTGTTGATTCTGGTATCTTTAACGCCCTCTTCACTCCACTATATTTCTGTAGCCCTTTTCTGGAGCTCAGGATTCCATTTATCTTTTTAAGTGAACTGACTTTGCAGTCACTGGACAGAAGTTTAGGCCCCTGTGTATTAAGTTGTTTTCTGAACGTTTATGGTTATGCCTTTAAGAAGACATCATTAATGTTGTATTATGACAGTGAAAATTATAGTGAACTTGAATGTAGTATTACACATTAGTCTGTTGCAGTAGGCATTCCTAGGACCAAAAACTTAACTGTGAAGATTTTCATTAAAACTGTAAGCAGTTTTTAAATTGAAGATTTTCTTTTAAACTTTTGTGGTGCTAATTTGTTAGTAAAGAAAACCAAAAACTGTTAACTCGTATCTTTCATTCACAGTCGGTTGCCAAGGAAACAGGGTTCTATCTTATACTGCACAACAGGAATCATCCTGCAGTGGCTCCAGTCAGACTCGTGAGTATGTTTCACTTCAGGACAGACATTTTATTAAACATTATCAAAGATGTGATTATTAAATTGGATTTTACTAATTGTGTAGGTAGAATGGTTCAGTTTTTAAATTTTGTACTAAGTTACATGCTTCACATTTTTGCTTAGGCATTTGTCCAGCGTCAGTCATATTGTGCTTGATGAAATCCATGAGAGAAATCTACAGTCGGATGTTTTAATGACGGTTATTAAAGATCTTATCAGTTTTCGACCTGACCTGAAAGTGATATTGATGAGTGCGACTTTAAATGCTGAGAAGTTTTCAGAATATTTCGGTAAGTAAATTTTATGATTATTGCTTTAGAAAGTTGCCACAAACCCACTGAATTGAGAGTTTTAAAAAAAAATACATTGCTAGGTACAAAGTAGTTAAAATGAGGGTTTAGCAATTATTATAAGTATTCAGGAGAATACTGTAAGTTGTCTTAAATAGCTGAGACTATCTTTCTAGTTAAAACAGATTAGAGAAGTGACCCTATTTTTAAAAGGCAGCATCATCTTTGTTAGAGTGAAGACATGTAGATTTTTGGTGCCACCATCAGATAATAATCTTTAAGGTGGCATCAGTGAAGTCAAATCAAAGGTTTGAATAATTTTTTGAAAAATGTTTTGTGATTGTTCTGTGGCATTTATGTACTATCACAGGCTAGGGTGGCAGTTTGCTGATAATTATAGTAGTGACCACTTATGGAACACCTTTAGTATGCCAGATGTGCTCTATTTGGCACTTTGTCTTCATTAATCTTCATAACACCTTCTGAGGTAACTGCTATTATTCCCATTTTTATAGGTGTCTTTCCCAGTATGCTTTATAATGGTTGCATAATTAAGAGACAGTTGAGGGGATTTGAAACTAAATTTAACTAGCTGTAGAATACATTTTTTTAATATTATGCCTCTTTTGCCTTACAGTCATGAGGGAAGGAGAGGAAAATAGTGGGTGGGCTTAAAATGGAGCTCTACTTAAATATTCTTATATTCAGCCTAGTTGACCTTCAGAGACCCTTGAAATTAGTTGATTGTATTATGTCTTATTTTTTGTGTGTACGATGAGCTCTTCAGAACTAACATTGAGTAACTTGCTCAGACTTGGGAGAGTCAGAGCTGTGATAACGCTTCAGATATTTTGATCTGTGATGCAGTGTTGGTCTTTGTCTATAGTGTGTCCTGCTTGTTTTGCTTGGTATGAAATACTAAGTAACATTAAGTAACAGTACTAGGAAACAGTTATTTTAACTGGTGATTCTAGAATAGTAGGTAACACTTTAGTATTTTGTTAGGTCTTGTTTTAACTACTTTTTCTTTTCCTAATTCTGGGGCCATAGGAGTAGTGCTGTTTAAGTTGATTTCAATAAAACTTGGGTTCTGATGGTACCATCTTGGCTAATGATGGAGAGGAAATAGACCTCAAGTAATGAGTTTTGAGTCCAACTTAAAGTGCTCTATTCTTTGTATTTTGGGTTACTTTGTAGAACTATGAGGTGTGTGTACAGTTTGGTAGTAGTAAAATGGTAGTGAAGAGTAGACTGCTAGTTCATTAAACTCAGTATGAAAAAATAGGGTAGAACTGTGAAGGTGCCAGGACCATTTCTGAACTTAAGAAAGAGTTATGGGCTTCTTTATTGTCTGTTGATTTTTTTTTTTTTGAACATTTGAATACAGATTTATCTTTTGTCTTCCATAATAGGTAACTGTCCAATGATACACATACCTGGTTTTACTTTCCCGGTTGTGGAGTATCTTCTGGAAGATATAATTGAAAAAATAAGGTAAGTAAATATTAGGAAATAAAAAGAGATTTAAAAATATTAATGTGTCACCTTTTGTTCTGTCGAACTTTAATCTCAGAAACTCTTTTTTAGCCACTTCCTTCTAAGACGTTGTTGTTGTTGTTTTTATCGGGGATTCCGAAACTGGGTTGCACATTAAACTCACCTGGAGTCTTTTAAAGTCCAGATGCCCCATTTTCACGCCCTACCAAAATTACATTACAGAGTCTGGGCTGGTAGCCAGCCATCAGAATTTTTTAAAGATCTCTGGGCAGCAGAGTTTGGGAATCTCTGTCCTTAGTGCTTAAACATCTCTTCTGGTTCTCCTACCTGGTTTTCATTCTTGTTTTCTGGCTTCCATTGCCTACCTTTTAAATAGGATTTCCTCTGAGGCTTCTTAATTATCCTTTTCTCAGTCTTTTATGGTTTCACTGATCAGGAATCATGAACAATCCTGTTTCCATGACCATAGTTACATATTTTCACAGCTCTCAGAACTGAAGCTCTCCATGAATATTAAATTTGGAATCTGACTCTGTACTCAGCAGCATTCTAATACCTTAGATACCCTGAACCTCACATTTTTCCAACTAAAAATGTTATCTTATATCCAAAGTTAAAACGAAATGGGTCTTTCAGTGGTTATTGGCATGATTCTCCACCCCTTGTTTAAGTTGTAAATCAAAAGAGCTAATATCAAGTAGTTAAGTACCAGAATATGTTACCTGCTTTACATGCTTAGTAACTAACTTAGTCCAAATCATTCTGTACTCCCGCCTGCCCCACAACACAAACCTGAGAGCATTCTCCTTGAACATGCCTTCTTGTTTTTATTTCTTCTACTTAAGGTCTTCATTATCTCTTCTGTACTTATAGTTCTTCTTTTGGCACTTTTGTCTTCACTGTCACATATATAGTTTTCTACAAAATCTGGTTATGTGCCCATTCTTCCCCTAGTCATGCCTCTTGAGATTTCTCTTTCAAAACTTGTTTAAGGACCTTCAGCTTTTTAAAAACAGTTCTTAATATTCTGTTTATTGTGGGAAACCATTTTATATTTAGAAAACTATGTGCTGTAATCATAAAACTTAACACTCATTCACAATGACTTTATCATGACTTGAGGATAGTAATAAAACCTAGAACTGCTTTTTATCTTCCACAAAGTCGATACTACATTAATTTAGAAAAAAGACTAGGACTATGCTTTGTTTTCCTAAATCATTTCCCTAAATTAATATAGTTGCCAGTTGTGGCATATATAGGTAGATTGATAAATTTGGAGAAAAACTTGTTTAAGGACTTCTGTATTTTGTCATGACCTATAGCAGAATACCTCAGCTGGTATGCCCAAATTATTGATCCCTTCAATACCCAGGCCATTAGCTACCAGCAGTCTTCTCTAGGGGACTATACCAAATTATATTTGACTTTCTTGATGAGAGAAGGGTTGGGAAAACACAGAGCCCGTAAGATTGGGTTCCAGTTCCTTAGCTTGTCATCACAAGGTTCTTTACAATCTGGCCCCATCTTTTTCTAGCCTTATGCATCTCATGGCCTATGCATGCTAAATGCACCATTTCCAGTGTCAGCCAGTGCCCTTTCATTCAAGCACTTTGTGCTTTATTACATACTGTATTCTCCTTTTAGACTTACATGTGCCACTTTCTCCTTCCTTTATATATATAAACTCAGTTATGTAATTATAAATCCCAGCTTCACTGCGTGTTAAGCCTTTTTTTATTCCTCCTCGTCTGGACTCCTATATCACTTTTATCATCTCTCTTATAATATTTAACATATTGCCATGTAAGATATATTTATATTTGCTTCTTACACTAGACTGCATATTTTGGGAGGTCAAGGATTTTGTCCTGTTCATCTCTGTAACTGCTGCACAGTATAGTGCCTGGCCTGTAGTAAACGTGGGAATAAATACATAGACAGATGTAGAAACACTTGAGATTTTTCAAGGTCACAGCTTGCTTGTTATGTGAAAAAACCAGGAAGTAGTAGTGGTAATGGGAAGGTGAAAACAAAGATCCTATAGCATATTCTACATGGAGAAAAGTTGAATTTTGTGTGCACATTTATTTATCAGATTCTAAGGGTCTGAGCATAAGGAAAGACTTGGTACATATCTTCAGAGCTTATATGTGGACAGACACAGAAGCTGTCATACAAAGTATGATTGACCTTTACTTCTAGTAGAAGTAAAGAATATACTGGAAATGAGATTATATAGCAGGGATAGACTGGGCAAGTCAGGAAAGCGGTGAAACTTGGAGTAGGAAAGAGGGAAGTGTATGTCAGGGTAGAACATACTAAAAGTATGAGAGAGTATCTTGGTCTTTCATGCTCTGGTTTTGTCATCAGTAAGCTTTATTGATGCATTCCTTCTTTGATTCCACCATTTATCTCACTTCCTACTGTGGCACATTTACCAGTTGTTTTCTAATAGAATAACAGGTGACAGCTTGCCAGCAGTGAGAGTGAAGTTTCAGGAGACAGTTCTCTGAAGTTATTAAATGATGAATTGCGTTCTTAAGCTCCTTAGAAGGCAGGGAATGTTCAGAGAACTGTAGCTGAAGGAAGGGTCTTTTGAAGAAAAGAGATGGTGTCTGTGTACTTGTCATTCCCTAGTCAGTCCTAAGTGGGGAATTGAAGGAGTGTAGTCCTCAGACAGAAGTTTTCAGGAGAAGCCTTCAGCTCTCCCTTCCCAGAAGAAGAGCTGCACTATAGGGATGTAAGAGGGAAGGAAGCAGGGTAAGATGATACGGAGGATTGTCACTGGCCACTTGGGCTCTGAGGGTTGAAGGTTACCTCTGTTTTTTGGAACTATGGGAAAGGAGGCAACTGTGGGTCCATCCTGCTGACTAGGACTAATCTCTATCTCAGGTTGCCCTACCTCAAGTTGATGCCTCTATATGTATCGAAGACTTAGGGGAATCCTGAGTCACAGGTACTGAATATAGGGAAGGGGATTAACACTTTCTGGGTGCCTACTATGTGTCAGGCACTGTGCTTTATTTTATTGAATTTTTCTGTTGTTCTCCTGCCAGTGTAATTATAAGAGTTTTAATTTCTCAAATAAGCAAACCAAAGGTTAGAGGCATATACCTTGTCCAGGGTCACACAGGTAGTCAGTGACAGAGCAAGGACATCAGTCCAGTTCTGTCTCATTCTAAAGCCCATGCTCCATATCCCCCTGTTGGACCTAGGTGCTCTCTTTCCTAGGTAAACTTAGAGGGGCTTTGAAGTTCAAGTGCAATTGGTTTCTTTTTTTTTTCTTTGTCTTTTCCCACCCCCATGCCTCTCCAAATCCACTTAAATTAGGTGGCATTCTTAGGGAGATGCACCTCTGTTTTTAGCAGTCACTATGGCATGATGGGGTCATGGCATAATACTGGACTGACACATAAGAGTACTGATTCTGGCTCTACCATTTAGCTCTGATTGTAGGATGAAGCAGAATTAAATAGTTCTCAAGCCTGGGTTTTTAGGTCCATAGATAAATTATCTGAATTTCCTGGGGCACTAATTAAAATTCCTAGATTAGCAAACCCCACCCAGACCCACTGAATCCAAATTACAAGGGATAGAATTCAGGATTCTATAATTTATTTATTTATTTATTCTTTTTTTTTTTTTAATTTAAGAGATTTTATTTATTTGGCAGAGATCACAAGTAGGCAGAGAGGCAGTCAGAGAAAGGGGAGGGAAGTAGGCTCCCTGCTGAGCAGAGAGCCAATGTGGGGCTCGATCTCAGGCCCCTGAAGTCATGACCTGAGCCAAAGGCAGAGGCTTAACCCCCTGAGCCACCCAG
Organism: Mellivora capensis; assembly: GCA_004024625.1. Lineage (NCBI taxonomy): Eukaryota > Metazoa > Chordata > Mammalia > Carnivora > Mustelidae > Mellivora > Mellivora capensis. Next base: position 194,807 of record PISX010000996.1, on the reverse strand, counting down.
GCGCCCCAGGATTCTATATTTTATAAGCTCTCCATGGGATTCTTATGTGCACTCAGATTTGGAAACCCTGTATTTAAAATCTGAGTTTTCCACTAGGAATTTACTATTATTTTGGATTTAGGTGAATGTTAACTTAAAGTTTGTAGAGTAAACTTAAAAGGTAAAAGTTGACTCTAGTGTTAACTTTTTTTTATTTTGACTGCTAATAATGATCTAGAGGTTTTTATATACTTTGGCAGATGGTTTTATATACTTTGGTAGATCTGAAATGTCAGATTTTATAAGTTAATGAATAATTATAAATAAACATTTAATTAGCTTTCCTAGAAAGCATAATGAAAATGTTCTTTAAAATCCAAATGTAAAAAGTCATAGATATTTGCTAAAACCGGAAGAGTTTCCAAAAACTGAAGCTATTTAAGAATGTTTTTATTTTAGATATGTTCCAGAACAAAAAGAACACAGGTCTCAGTTTAAGAGGGGTTTCATGCAAGGGCATGTAAATAGACAGGAAAAAGAAGAAAAAGAAGCAATCTATAAAGAACGCTGGCCAGATTATGTAAGGGAACTGCGAAAAAGGTAAGTGGATTTTGGGGGGGGTTTTGTGTGTGTTATGTTTTGTTTAATTTTTTTACAGCACAGGGTCTGAATGACTAAAAAAAAGCAGAGATTGTCTTCTTGAACTTGTTCATAACTGTTGTTATTCCATTAATTCTTTTCTATATATTAATTGTGTTTCCACATTTGCCAATTGAGCTAATTTTAGGATTTTATAGCAAGTTAAACCTTAGGAAACTTTATCAGGTTTTTGATGATTTTTCTGTTTAACTTTGATAGGTATTCTGCAAGTACCGTAGATGTTCTGGAAATGATGGATGATGATAAAGTTGATCTGAATTTGATTGCTGCCCTCATTCGACACATTGTTTTAGAAGAAGAGGTTAGTTTTTTGGTTTTTGGTGATATAATTTTAATTGTATTAATATAACAAGACCCTGAGGAAAGAAGAGTAATTTTCTTAAATGCTTTTTAAAAATAGCATATGGAAGAAACTGCTTTGACACCAGAAATAGGAATATCAAAATAACCAAGATTTAGGTTTTTGATCTATTTAAAAGAAAGAATAAACAAATGAAATATCTGGATTGTAAACCCTGTTTTTAAAAAGTGACGTTGTATTCTTCAGTTATAATCAGTAACTAAATTTCTTAAGCTAATAAAATTTTAATGAAGATTTAAATATAGAAGTTTACTTTTATTGTGTTTTGTTACATGATTTTTTTTTGTAATCATTATTTCCCCACCATACAGGATGGTGCAATATTGGTCTTTCTACCAGGCTGGGACAATATCAGCACTTTACATGATCTCTTGATGTCACAAGTGATGTTTAAATCAGGTATTATAGAAATGTATTTTATTGCAACTCCAAGAATAGTACTTAAGTCATTTGTAACATGGTTGTTTTCTTTTATTTCTAGAAGCATTGCTTCGAAGGCTACCTTACTATAGGAACTTGGTGGTCTTAAGCCCAGCCTCGGTTTTTTTAAAACTTGGATCTCTCTCTCTCTTTTTTAAAAATAAAGTTCTAGGTCACAAGATGAAGGTGTTAGGTATATGGTAAAGTTCTTAATTTGGTATTACAAGAATAGTTTTGCCCCTTTTCCTAAATTTGCCTAATAATATTGAGCCCTTAAAGTTAAGATGTTGGAGCTCGAGGTGTTTTTTCACTCACTGCTGCACTTAGGCAGAAAAGTAGGTTGAATTTTATCCCTTATCCCGGAGTTTCTCAGCTCAGACTGTACAACAAAGTCAGTCACTAATGGTGCTTCTTTAAAATTCAGATCCTCAAATCTAAGAATGTGACTTGAACATCTCTAGTTCTTAAAAATTCCTCAGGTGATTCTGATGCTTTAATAGCATGTTTGAGAGACAAAATCTCTTAGGGTTTAGAGAAATACTTGAGGCCATTTTTCTCCCATAAAATTCGGCCAGAGCATTTTCAGGAATAATTACTAACTTCAAATCGGTAGAATACGAAGCCAATTCTGTTTGGTATTTGATAGTTCTGACTCTAATCTTTTGAGGTGTTTTGACACATTTTTCTAAGACACTAAAAATATTTTGGTCTAATTGTATTGGCTGAAGTAGTAAAGCTGTATTTTTTATTCTTTGTTAAATCCCACTATAGTAATGCCTTCCAGACATTATCTGTAATTAAAAGTTATTTGCTATTCTCTAGCTGGAAAATGTTTTTATTTGATTACCATGACTTCTCTGTAATGAAATACCGGTTTCTCTTTTCCTAGTCAGTGATAACCTTTCTCTATAGAAAAACCATAGTCATGATTAAACAGTGCAGTAGTGCAGTTGAATTTTTTTTTCAAACAACTATAATTTTTTTTGGCTGAACCTTCTAATGTTGGCCCTCTCTTACCCCCAAAATAATTGCTACTGTATGATCTACTTTTAATTTCAAAAAACATGAGTGTATGTATTTACCAAGAAAAATACAGGGAAGATACACCAAAGTGTAATACTAAATTTCTGAGGAAGTGTGGAAAGGGTACGATATTATAGATTACTGTAATTTTTATTAGTTTTCTAATTTAATTCTCAGAGAAGGAGGTATTAATTTATACTTTGACTACTAGCTCAATTCTTTCCAAAGTTTAACAAGAATGTTTTTTTCTCAAGTTACGGTTTTAAAATTTAGGCTTAATAATCAGCTATACTGTTAGTCATTGTAGAAGGGTCAAAAAATTGTTCTAACTCCATACTGATTGGATCCCAATTTACCGAATGTTTACCAGGTTTCTTACTTCGTAAGTGTGGACTCTGTTCCCACTGACTACTATAGTTGTGCAATGTCAGCAGTCTAAATTGTGTTTATCCCAGTTACAGTCTTCAACTGAGTTATTTTTACGTTCAGTGTTTCACCTGGCTGCTGCTTTTTTGAACTTGTAATGAAACATTTAAACTTACCAGAAAGCTTAGAGAATCATAATGCACATCATACTCCATTGATTTCTCTAGAGGCAGCAGTTATTTTTGTGATCTAATTTTTTCCTTTTTAAAGTAAATTGCAGCTATCACATAACCCCAATAAATATATGCATCTCTAAAAATAAAGACAATTTCCTATATAACCACAATGCAATTATCATACCTAACTCTTAAACATATCTAATAATCCAATCTGTAGTCAGATTTTCCCTGCAAAGTGTTTTTTATAGCTAGCTAATTCACACTACAGAAAAACTTAAACCAGATAAGTCTTAATCTAGATAATCACTTCCGTACCCTCTTCACTTTCCCCATGGTAATGTCCTGTGGAAAATACTAGGTCCACTTAGACTTCCTAGATTTGTCTGAATCTGAATCCTTCTAGTGTCATTTCATTTGATTCTTTCTTACCTGTACTTTTTATAAACTGGAAGTTATATCTTAAGGCTTTATCCAATTTGAGAAATATTTTTGGCTTGAGTATTGATTGAGTTGATGTGTATTTCATATTGTTTGAGAGTTGGTAATTCAGAGCATCCTTTTTAACAGTGTCAGTTGCTTAACCACTTTTTACTACTATTGAAGATTTGTAACCCTTATTCAGAGGGGCCTAGAGAGTCTGGGGACATCATATCTCCTTTGAATAACAATTGTTGTTGTTGTTTTGGGGGGGGGAATACAGCTATCTTGAGTCATTTGGACACTTGCTAGAGATTTAAGTGAGGTTGCATGTTTTTGTAACTGTAGCTAAACATGAAATGTACCCTTGCTTCCTTAACACGCCCTCATTTCCATCACTGATACTACACCAGACTTTCTCCCTACTGGCTAATATCTACGAATGGACTGAGTTGTTTCATTTTGAAACTTTAGGAATATGATTTCTTACATTTCTAAGGAAATTGTGTTTAAAAATGTGGGTCGCCTTTGGAATGCATTATATTTAGTCAGAGCTGTTTCTGTTATTTTTTAGCATAAAAATGGACATGGAAATTAGGATATTTCCTAAGTAATGTGCTGTAAAAAAAAAAAGCCATATTCTCTATTAATTAAAATAGTGAGGATCACCCAGAGTCTACAAACTTACATTCATGTTAAAGCAAAATTTTCTGGTCTTCAATTAGGTGATGGGAATGGAGTTAGTGATATTTTTCTAGCATAATTTGAAAAGATTGCTTCTAAGTTTAAGCATTTTTTAGGAATTTGGGGAATATGCTTATCATTGTGAAATAAATTGACAGTAAAATGTGAGCAAGAACTTGTTGGAGCACCAAGAAAAGAAGAAAATAGAAAAATTTGCTCTGGCTATACATAAGAATATAAATAAGAGTTACATGGCTTAGCATCTCAACTCACTGTTCTGTGTCTGTCCGCTGGAGCTTTTCTGCAGCTATTTACCTTAAAGTTTAATTTTCTTTTTAAATTTTCAGACAGGTTTCTTATTATACCCCTACATTCACTGATGCCTACAGTTAACCAGACACAGGTATATTCTTAAATTTACTCATTCTCTGTCTTTGAAATTGATGCAAGCTTTAAGGGCTGTTTATTGTATGTTGTATTTTTTCTTATTTTTTGAAGGCAAATTTTTCTAGTAATCCGTATATAAAAAGTACTTCTTTGAGAACATTTGTAGATGAGTCTTCAGGGGATAATTGCACAAAAACTTGAATAACTGAGGGAAATTAACAAATACTAGTTTTGTCAACATCAGGGAAAAGTTTAAAGATTGATTTCACCAATCACTTGTTTGTGTTTCATTTACATGTGACATACTAAAGCTTGATGTTTGAGGTTTTTGATTTAATAAAATTAGTATATTTGTAGGCATGAGATTTCCTATTTTATCAATAATATATCATTATGGTTTTGAATGTGTTCTTTCTTTCACATTCAGGGATATCCCTAGTTAGAATACAACTGTGTTCTCAAAGGTAAGATAGTTTTCAGGACTGCAGTGTCTGTAGGCCCAGGTAGAATGAGATTGATCAGAAGAAAATCTGTCTTCCCTTCTAGTTTTTCCACTACTTTTCTAAGAATGTATCAAGACAGGGGCAGCTGGGTGCTCAAGTCAGTTAGGTGCCTGACTCTTGATCTGGATTCAGGTCATGATCTTGGTGTTGTGAGATCAAGCCCCAAAGCGGGTTCTGCCTTGAGCATTGGGCTCTGCACTGAGCGTAGAGCCTGCTTGATATTCTCGCTCCTTTCTGTTGTGCGCATGCGCGCTCGCACGTGTGCTCACATGCTTTCTCCCTCTGTCTCTCTCAAAAAAAAAAAAATAATAACCTTTTTTATTGAGGTACTTTTAACATCTTTCCTGCTGATACCATAGTCTAAGGCTTAGCCAGTTTAATTGGATAGAACGTGCATACCTAAAGGAAGATAGGAGTAAAGAGTGAAGACTCTTAATTCAAGAGACCAGACAGAACAGTGTCCAATGTGGAAGTGCTTCCTCTCAGACTCTGTAATAGCAAATTATGTATTCCTTTGCTAGAGATTACATGACTAGATTGGAAAACATTTTCTCTTGATTATCATTTTTATAAATGAGACAGATTTATGCATTTCCTTGCATTATAGCCAAATGGTACTTGACTGTATATCTTCTGCTTGGCTGGCTTTGTGAAGGGTGCTGTTTGTAGGATTCAGCATTTGAAGATTTATTTATTTTTTTTTTTAGTTCAGTCTGATTTCAAAAGATTACATACAGTTTACAACCAGACATCCATTCTGTTAAGCTTGGCATTTGCCTGGTTGGTTGGTGCCTTTACCCATACAGTTTTGGATAATTTGTAATTCCTATTGCTAAACTAAACTCTGTCTCAGAAGTTTGACCACAAAACGACATTTACACTTCTCAGCTTTTGTTGATAAAAGATTCTGTAAATGCAAATAATTGTATTGCATTTGAAATCTTGTTTGTGATAAGGTTCCAAAATCTGGGAGATTTAGTTTGTTTTACCAAAAAGGAATTTTATAGTATTGAAAATGTAGCTACACGTATTAGATGCATATGTAAATGAACACAGAATACTAAAAATGTACAGTATCTGAAGTACTTCTTCTGATTGAAAGAATGCTGTATTAGAAATTAATTACTTTTGGGGTTTTGATTTATTTATTCTTACAGGTATTTAAAAGAACCCCTCCTGGTGTTCGGAAAATAGTAATTGCTACCAATATTGCAGAGACTAGGTAAATATCAGCTACTGATGATTGTATTATTATTGAACCCAATAAATTATTGACATACCTTAGACTCTTTCTCTCCAAAAGATACTTCATAATTTTTGTACATAAAGTTGTTTTAATTTAGTCATGGCATTGAGCATAGGTTTTGTTTTGTTTTTTAATCCTGTAATGGTTTAGCCTTCTTTACAAACAGCCTTTTTAATGTTTTGGTGGTGGTGGTGTTTTTTGTTTTTGTTTTTTGTTTGTTTGTTTGTTTTTTAAAGCTTTCTTAAAGAAGCCTGGGAGTTGAGGTCAATTTTGGTTTTGCCTTTTTCTGGTTGGGAGTCATGTTGTTTGATAATCACTTGTGAATAGCCTTTAAAATTTGTTGTATTCCCTTGGAGGTATTAGTATGTCCATGCAGTCATTGAAACATTTTTCTATGGAAGCTGATATTAAACCATGGCACTTAGACCCACCAAGCGAGGTACAAAACTCATCAAGTAAGCTGTGAAGTTTGACCATGGACAAATAAATTCCTCATGTGATCTGTAGAATTGGCTGCCATTGCAGCTCCTGGTGCTGCTTATACAGTTAGGTGCTCGATCCCTGTCCTGTTGGTAAATGTGGGAATAGTGGTGAGAGTCCCAAACTGCTAACGGTAGTTTGACCAATAAAAAATTATTTAAAATCCTGATCTGTAGGCCCTGTTCGAGGTTATGTGCTTTTGGTGTATTTTTAATATTTTATACATCTATTTTCCAAACAGCATTACCATAGATGATGTTGTTTATGTGATAGATGGAGGAAAAATAAAAGAAACACACTTTGACACACAAAACAACATCAGTACAATGTCTGCTGAGTGGGTTAGTAAAGCTAATGCCAAACAAAGGAAAGGCCGAGCTGGAAGGTAAGATGGAATCTTTGTCTGAAACACAGTTTCTTTGGAAAAATACCTGTTAAATTTTCTATTTCATGATTTTTCTACTCTTAATTCTTCAACATAGTTAATTAAAATTTTTATTCTTACTCTGTTACGTATAATTTTGTTTTTATTTCTTTTTAAAAGCACGTATTACTAATCATGATAACTAGTAATAGTATTTGAATGTCATGGTATCTCCTAAGTACTTTGTATGTATTAACTTGCTTAATCCTTGCTACAGTGTAATGAGGTAGGATATTGTCCCCATTTAAAGGGTATGGAAATGAAGGTATAAAAAAATGAAAAGTGGGGCGCCTGGTTGGCTCAGTGGTTGGCTCAGTGGGTTAAAGCCTCTGCCTTCGGTTCAGGTCATGATCCCAGGGTCCTGGGATCGAGCCCCACATCGGGCTCTGCTCAGCAGGGTGCCAGCTTCCCCGCTCTCTGCCTACTTGTGATCTCTGTCAAATAAATAAAATCTTAAAAAAAAAAAAAAAAAAGTGAAAAGTCGCACAGCTGTGTAGGCAGCAGATTCATGATTTGAACCCAGACAGTTTGGTTCCATTCTGGGCTCCTAATCCTGTCCTTTGTAGCTATACTAGTTTTTCATTATTAGTTACCAGTGAAAACACAGATAACATACCTTTTCCCTGTTGATGTGGTGGTAGCATAAGAAATAAAAACGTCTCTGTTTTAACGATAGGAAAAATAATTTGCCTTTAACAAAAATAATTGCACTTAAAACTGTTTCTTTTGATGCATACTTCACAGTATTTTTATACCCTTATTCATCTGATTGGTAGAATCCTGTCTGGAATTATAGAAGAGAGTTTTCTCTTTTGCCTCTTACAGGTAGAACAAAGAGATTTCCATTAATTTTCAGATCTGGACTTAAGTAAGAAAAGGAGAATTGGAAAAAACTTTATAGATCATTTTATTTGGAAGAAAACTTTATAGATTATTAGTGCTTTGTTTTACATTTGTGCATAGTAAAGCTCTGACTCATTTGCTGTAATCTTTGCAGATTAATCCCATTATAATTTAGAGACAGTTTATTAGATTATAAAATTGGTGCTCTTGAGGCAATGTCCTGACTTACTCTAAGAATTGTACTTTTCTGATCAGCTTTTGGGGGATAACTTGATTTCAGGATCCACCAAGACTAAGGTTTTCTCATGCAGACTTACCACCACTGGATACTGATTGAAGAAGTATTCACTGTTTGGTACACTTTTATATGTGAATAGTAAACATATTAGCAGGAATTAAAACAATTAAAGAAATAAAGTAAATGAAGTATTACATTTCATGTAATTTTTCATTTCCACTAGCTTGGTAGAAGTTAATTATAGATTTACATTGTTTTAATTCAAATGGACAGTAGTTCCTTATAGTATCTATAGATGTAGATTCCTTTAACAAAGCCTGATCAATAATTATTTTGAAGACCAGGGCAAACTATATTATGGGGTCAGCAGTGGGGGCACTCTTAGTTTCTGTGCACGTGTTTTATTAATAGGTGATGAGTCTTTGTAGACTTGTGACAGAAATAGCTAAGGTTTTTGGAATTTATTTTTATTCCTGTAGGAAAAGGACGTCCCCCTTCTTGAGCAGCAAGATCCCATAGAAATATTTGTTCTGCTTGAAGATGTGTGAATACCTTATACCTCTACACATCTGTCCTTAACATTGTCCAACATTCACATCACAAATGAAAAAATTTAACAATTAAAAAATTTCCAACATCCCTCTGAAAGTTCACTAAATAGCACATAGTTAAAAGTTTTTTAAATGCTGTAGACGGATTAACGTAATGCTAGGATTTGTTTCATAATATGGTCACAGGGCCTATAGAAGTAAAAACCCCATTAGACTGCTGTTACTGTTACTAACTATAGCAATCTGGAATTTGTAAGTTAGAAATAGGGAACCACATTACTGTTTGGGGTGGAAATCTATTTCTTAAAACTAGTACATAGGGATAGTGGATCTAGGGTTTTATAAAAACAGATGAGAAAGAATATGTGATAATAAAAATGAGATGTTAGGGACGCCTGGGTGGCTCAGTTGGTTAAGCGGCTGCCTTCAGCTCAGGTCATGATCCCAGCGTCCTGGGATCGAGTCCCACATCAGGCTCCTTGCTCGCTCCCTCTGCCTATGCCTGCCACTCTGTCTGCCTATGCTGGCTCTCTCTCTCTCTGACAAATAAGTAAAATCTTAAAAAAAAAATGAGATTTTAAGTAACTTTGTTATGCTGTACCTTACATGAAATTGATACTGGTTACTTTCCCTACTTCCTGTTTTCTCTGGAGTTCTAAAAAGTCATTAGTAATACTCTTTTTTTTTTTTAATTTATTTTTTAGAGTTCAACCTGGTCATTGCTATCATCTGTACAATGGTCTTAGAGCAAGCCTTCTGGATGACTATCAGCTACCAGAAATTTTGAGAACTCCTTTGGAAGAACTTTGTTTACAGATAAAGGTAAATTAGGTGGGAAAATTAAAAGTAAATGGGGGGTGAGGTGGTAATTTTCAACATTATTATAGAAGAAAGTAGCATATTATCTGTGAAGAATTATTACTATGCATTTGTCTCTTTTGTGTTAGTAAACTGTTTTTAAACTTCCTTCAGAAGTTTATTAACCACATTTTTATCATGTACACTCTAGAGCCATACTGCCTGTGTTTGAATCCCAGCTCCTCCCCTGACAAGCTAGTTCTGTTAGTTGGCAAGTTGTTTAAATTAAGGTTTAATTAAAATTCTTAGAACAGTGCCTGGCATATAGTAAGTGTTCAGTAAATGTTAGCTATGTGTACTATTACTGCATCTTATGTTGTTATTCCTCATGATAAACTTCTCCCCATTTTTCACCATCTTCTATATATTTTGATGCAATTAACCTTCTTATTTTGAAAATAATTGGTAATCAGCTTAGTTGAGATTTTAACCAGCTACTTTTCCCATCAATATAGAGTTGGTGAGTAATAGAAAGTAGTAACTTGAAAATCATGTATGGATTTGATGCTTTATTCAAGTGATTGACAGGCAGGACTAAACTGTTAATGTCAGTATATATATGTTTAATTATGTTTGTCTTCCCCCAGATTTTAAGGCTAGGTGGAATTGCTTATTTTCTGAGTAGATTAATGGATCCACCATCAGATGAAGCAGTGTCACTCTCCATAAAACACCTGATGGAACTGGTAAATTTTACTTTATTTTTTAAAAATTCTAACTTAATAATGTTAGTGCACATAAGCCACCTGATTTTAAAAAATTTACTCTCATTACCACAAGGTAGACCAGTGAATAACATAGTGCCAGATTTGAATTACTCTTTGGCTATTCAGCTTAGCATATGAAATGCAAATTAGAAAGTTGTAAAATCATAGTTTTGTGGTAGTTTTATCATTCTGGGCCCTTTCCACCTTTTTTTTCATTATAGGCTTGTTTTAAAATTAAAATCTTGAAATCTTTCAGTTTACTGCTATTTGTCTTCATTTGTTTTCTTCAAATGAATTTGGTTGGTTTATTGACTCTTCTGATTACCCTAATGTTTTTAGAGCTTTTGTCAAAATCAAGTAATTTAATGGCAGTATGGTTCGACATCTTAAAGGCAGCTCTTGTATTTTTGAAAGAATATCAACAGGTGCCTCATATTTCCCTGCCTACCATTTTATTCTTAAGAGTTTTATTTTGTTTTGTTTGTTTGTTTTTATGAAGTTAGGGTTTGAGAAACTAGTTTCAGTTTCTTAGGCAAGTGACTACTAGCCATCCCTGCACAAGGTGATATTGAGAAGAGTCACAGGACTGGCTGTGAGTTACTGCTCAGAGTGAGGAAAAGGGTGCTATCAGGTAATGCTCAGAGTAGAGAGAAAGTGGTTCAAGCTTTGTTGTCCAGTAAGGTAGCCACTGGCCACATATGACAATTTAAATTTTGAAGTAAATTACAAATTTAGTATCTCTAGTCATACTTGTACATTTCAGATGCCCAGTAGGCCCATGTGGCTGGTGGGTAATCACATTGGACCGCACAGATAGAACATGTCAGTCACTGCTACAAGTTTTGTTGACTAGTACTGTGTTAGAGGTAGCAGAAGATGTACTTGACATATTTGAGTTTTATTTAAGCCATCTAGACAGTTAATTTTGAGAATTTGGGCCATATCAGAACATTGCAGTAACTTCTGACATAATAAGTGGTTTAAATAAAAAAGCATTGTAATTTATCTTGTTGGAATTTGTATTAGATATAGTGAGGTTACTCGTATTTTAGGGGGGTAGCAAGTGCAGTTTTAACCACTGACTTGTCTGTCTTCCGCTCCATGCTTTTATCTAATAGAATAGGACTTTGCTGCTTTTTTATCTAATAGAATAGAGCTAGGTGGCAATCAGAATCAGTTTAACTATTTATGGACAACCAGAAGATAGCTGGACTCTGAAGCCTGACTAGATGACTTCCTTTCTCTGAGCTAAATTGAAGAGCCAGTCTTAGCCGTTTGCGGACAACAGAATCATGAAGAGGCCAGCAAATCTTTGCCAACATTAACAGTCTGAAGCCTGCATTTTGTTTTTAAGTTTATTTAAATTCCAGTTAATATACAGTATAATATTAGCTTCACATGTACATATGATTCAGCATTTCCATACAACACCTAGTGCTTATCACTAGTGCACTCCTTAATCACCATCATCACCTGTTTAACATCATCCCTTCCCCCCCCCCCCCCCCCCCCCCCCCCCCCCCCCCCCCCCCCCCCCCCCCCCCCCCCCCCCCCCCCCCCCCCCCCCCCCCCCCCCCCCCCAAGTCAGTAACCATCTGTTCTCTATAGTTAAAAGAGTCTGTTTCTTGGTTTGCCTCTCTTACTTTCTGTATGCCCTTTGGTCTGTTTCTTAAATTCCACATATGAGTGAAATCATATGATACTTGTCTTTCTCAGTCTGACTTATTTCACTTAACATGATACTCTGGCTCCATCCATGTCATTGCAGATGACAAGATTTCGTTCTTTTTTATGGCTGAGTAATACTCCATTCAGTATATATATACCATATCTTCTTCATCCATTTATCAATCAGTGGATACTTGGGCTGCTTTTGTAATTCGGCTATTTTAGATAGTGCTACAGATATTGAGGGTGGTGCATGTATCCCTTTGAATTAGTATTTTTGTATCCTTTGGGTAAGTAAGTAGTAGTGTAGTGGCTGGATCATAGGGTAGTCCTGTTTTTAACTTGAGGAAACTCCATACTGTTTTCCAGAGTTGCTGCACCATTTTGCATTCCCACCAGCAGTGCATGATGGTTCCCCCTTCTCCACATCCTCATCAGCACCTTGTGTTTCTTGCGTTGTTGATTTTACCCATTCTGACAGGTGTGAAGTGATAGATTATTATAGTTTTGATTTGTATTTATTTGCCTGATGATGAGTGATGTTGAGCATCTTTGCATGTGTTTCTTAGCCATCTGGATGTCTTCTTGGGAAAAAATGTCTATTCATGTGTTCTGTCCATTTTTTAATTATTTGTTTTTTGGGGTGTTGAGTTTCATAAATTCTTTATGTATTTTGGATACTAACCCTTTATCAGATATGTAATTTGCAAATATCTTCTCCTACTCCAAAGGTTGCCTTTTAGTTTTGTTGATTGTTTTCTTCGCTTTGTAGAAGGTTTTTGTTTTTATTGAGTTCCAATAGTTCTATTTGTTTGTTTTATTAACATATAATGTATTATTTTTTTCAGGGGTACAGGTCTGTGAATGCTCAGTCTTACACAATTCACAGCACTCACCATAGCACATACCCTCCCCAGTGTCCATCACCCAGCCACCCCATCCTTCCCACCCCTCTTCCCACCATCAACCCTCAGTTTGTTTCTTGAGATTGAGTCTTTTACGGTTTGTCTCCCTCTCTTGTTTCATCTTGTTTCATTTTTCCCTCCCTTCCCCTATTATCCTCTCTCTTGTTTCTCAAATTCCTCATGTCAGTGAGAGCATATGATAATTGCCTTTCTCCGATTAACTTATTTTGCTTAGCATAATACTCTCTAGTTCCATCCACGTCATTGCAAATGGCAAGATACCGGTTTTTTTTTTATGGCTGCATAGTTTATTTTTGCTTTTGTTTCCCTCAGACATATTTTGTAAAAAAATTGCTGTGACCAATGTCCAACGGGTTACTGCCTATGTTCTCTTCTGGGATTGTTATGATTTCCTATCTCACATTTAGGTCTTTAATCTCTTTTGAATTTATCTTTGTGTATGACGTAAGAAAGTGGTCCAATTTCATTCTTTTGCATGTTGCTGCACAATTTTCCCAGCACAGTTTGTTGAAGAGACCATCTTTTTCCCATTGGATAGTCTTTCCTGCTTTATTGAAGATTAGTTGACCATACAGTTGTGGGTTCATTTTTGGATTCTCTGTTCTGTTCCACTGATCAGTGTGCCTATTTTTGTGCCAGTACCATGCTGTCTTGACCACCACAGCTTTGTTTCATAGCTTGAAGTCGGAATTGTAATGCCTCCAGCTCTGCTTTTCTTTTTCAAGATTGCTTTGGGTCTTTTGTGGTTCCCTACAGATTTTAGGGTTGGTTGTTCTAGTTCTTGAAAAATGCTGGTGGTATTTTGATAGGGATTGCATTAAAGGTGTAGATTGCCTTGGGTAGTTATAAACAATATTCTTCTAATCCATGAGAATGGAGTGTTTTTCCATTTCTTTGCATCCTCTTCAATTTCTTCCATCAGTGTTTCATAGTTTTCAGAGTACAGATCTTTCGCCTCTTTCATTAGATTTATTCCTAGGTTTGATAGAGTTGTAAACGTGATTGATTCCTTAATTTCTCTTTCTGCTGCTTCATTATTTGTATATAGAAATGCAACAGACTTCTATGTGTTAATTTTGTATCCTGCACCCTTACTGAATTTATTTATCAGTTCTAGCAGGTTTTTTTTTGTAGAGTCTTGGGTTTTCTGTATAGAGTATCATGTCATCTGCAAAGAGTGAAAGTTTGGCTTCTTCCTTGCCAATTTGGATGCCTTTTATTTCTTGTTATTGTCCGATGGCTGAGGCTAGGAATTACAGTACTGTGTTGAGAGGACATCCCTGATTGGTTCCTGAAGGTAGAGGAAAAGCTCTGTTTTTCCCCTTTTAGGATATTAGCTGTGAGATTTTTGTACATGGGCTTTATTATGTTGAGGTATGTTCTCTCTAACCCTACTTTGTTGAAGATTTTTATCATAAACAGTTGTTGTATTTGATCTGTTGAAACGATCATATGGTTTAATATTCTTTCTTTTTTTAATGTGGTGTATCATGTTAATTGATTTGCAAATATTGAACCACGCTGGCAACTCAGGAGTAAATCCTTCTTGATCATGGTGAATGATTCTTTTAAAGTATTGTTGAATTTGGTTTGCTAGTATTTTAATTGAGAATTTTTGCACCATGTTTCTCAGGAATATTGTCCTGTAGTTCTTTTTTAGTGGAGTCTTTATCTGGCTCTGGTATCAGTAGTGCTGGTCTCATAGAATGAATTTGGTATTTTTCCTTCCTTTTCTGTTTCTTGGAATAGTTTGAGGGTAGGTTATCAACTCTTTAAATAAATGTTTGGTAGAATTTGCCTGTGAAACCATCTGGTCCTGGACCATGGTTTATTGGAAGATTTTTTTTTATTATTATTATTGATTCAGTTTCTTTGCTGATTATTGGTCTAAGTTTTCTGTTTCTTTCTGTTTCAGTTTTGGTAATAGTTGATGTATTTCTAAGAATTTAACCATTTTTTCCTGGTTGTCCAATCTGTTAACATACAGTTTTTCATAACACCCTGTTGCAATAGTTTGTATTTCTGTAATAGTGGTTGTTACTTCTCTTCTCCCATTTGTGATTTTATTTGGGTCTTTTTTCTTTTTGATAAGCCTGGCTAGAGGTTTATCAGTTTTGCCAGTTTTTTCAAAGAACCAGCTCCTGGTTTCATTGATCTGTTGTGTTTTTTTAGTTTCTATATCATTTATTTCTGTTCTGGGAAGCTTACAGTTTAAAGAAGTAAGAAATTCCCAGTATCCTAAAAGGCCCCCTGCTACCCTTCCCAATCACTCCACTGTCCCTTAGTCCTAAAGATAACCTCTATCATGACCTTTATGGTAATCACTTTACCATATAAGTGTACATTTCTTTAAAGAGCTTAGTTTAATTTGGTCTATTTTGTGAACTTTTCATGAACTCGTATAGGATATAGGGATTTTTTGAAGTGGAGAGGGTTCTGGATTCTTTAACTTAATATTGTGAAATCCATCTGCATAATTGCTTTTAGCTGAAATTAATTCAATTTCAGTTCTTTACTGTATTTTATTGTATGACTACTGAAAGACATTTTGCTTATTTCCAGTTTGAGGCTACTGCATATAATGCTGGTATGAGTAATCTTCAGTATTCACTTTCTTGATACACATATTTATGTATTTTCATGGGCATATACTTAGGAGTGAATTCACTGGCTCTCAAGGTGTGTATTTTTATACATACATGTGTATATATATATATATATATATATATATATATATATATACACATGTATGTATAAAAATACATATATCAACTTGGGTAGATAACTAACAGTTTCCCAAAGTTGTCAAACCACTTTACATTCTGCCAGTGCCAGTGGTGAGAGTTCTCATTGCTCTGAAGCTGCACCAGCCCTTAGGAATCTTGTATTCTGAGGGTGCAGATAGGTTTGCAGTAGTTCTGATTTGTGGGGTAGTTCTAGTTTGCATTATCATTACCTAATTTGCATTATCACAATGAATTTGCCTACAGCTTTTTGTAGGTTTGTTGCCCATTTGGATAGCCTCTTCTGAAACTATTGATGCCTGCTTTTCTGTTACGGTGTAAGGAATTCATTTTATACTTGTGTCTCTTGATCTGAGCTTTTGTCAGCTGTGTATTGCATGTGCTTATATTTTTGCTTTTTTACTTTTTTAATAGTGCTTCAATAAATAAATTTCTAATTTTAATGTAGTAACATATCACATATATCAGTCTCTTTTTATGTTAGTAATTTTTGTCCTGTAGTAAGCCCGTATCCCAGAGATAGAGTTAACTTTATTGTTTGGTCTTCCACATTTAGATACTTATCCATCTGCAGTTGATTTGTGTGTGTATGTTTGGTAAGGTAGGATTCAAAATTTTTACAGAATCTGCATCACTTGACTAAATGCTGTTTATGGAAAAGTTCATCCTTTCCTTTGTTCTATAGCTTTTATCTTAGATCGAGTGTCTGTGGATTTGTAGACTCTGTTCTGCTTTAGTGCTCTCATATGTGTTTGTTGAACTAGGCCATGCTGCCTTAATTAACAGTACTGAGTCTTACCAAATAGGAACATGATTTATCCCATTTGTTTAGGTATTTAATCTCTCTTGGTATTTTGGTGTTTTCTGTGTAGGGGTTTTATGAGTTTTTTAAGATTTATTTCTCAGTAGTATTTTTAGATTCTACCGTAACAAATTTTTCATTTTCTTACGACTCTGATATACAGAAATGTAACTGGTTTTTGTTTTGTCTTTAAAGATTTATTTACTTATTTATTTGAAAGAGAGTGTGCATGCACACACAGGGGAAAGGGTAGAAGGAGAGAGGGAGAAAGAGAATCTCAAGCAGAGCCCAATGTGGGGCTTGATCTCATGACCTAGGCCGAAATCAGAGCCTTGATTAAGGCTTACCCAACTGAGCCACCAGGCGCGCCTGAAATTGGTTTTTGAATGTTGATCTTATATTCAATCACGAAAATCCACTTATTCTGGTAATTATATGTAGATTTCTTCCTGCACATACAGATACATCTATAAGTACAGTTTGTTTTTAAGTAAGCTCCATTCCCAGCATGGAGCCCAACTCAGGGCCCAAACTCTTGACCCTGAGATTAAGATCTGAGCTGAGATTAACAGTTGATGCTTAACTGACTAAGCCACCCAGGCACCCCTCTAAGTACAGTTTTATATATCCCTTTCCAGTTATCTAGGATCCCTAGCACAGTGTTGAGCAGAAGTGGTATGATAGTGTGCATTCTTACATTCCTATTCTTAGAGGGGAAGCTGTCAACAATTTGTTAGAGCATGTTTATTGATTTTGTGTGTGTGTGTGTGTGTGTGTGTGTGTGTGTAAACTCAAATTGAGGAAGTTTCCATTCTTAGTTTACTAAAAGATTTTTATCTTTCAGGGATAATTGATTTTGTCAAATCCCTTTTCTGCCTCTGATAAGATTATGAGATGATTTTCTTTTTCTTGCTTAATTTGTGATGTATTGGGTTACATTGATTTTTCAAACATTAAACCAGCTTTCCATTCCTGAAACAAATCTGACTTGCTGGGGTTCAATTTGCCATTGTTTTGCTTTGGTTTCTCATGCATAAGATTATTCAGTAGAGTTCCTTTCTCCAAATGTCCCTGTCAAGTTTGGTACCAAGATTATGCCAGGTACAAAAAACAAGTTTGGGAGCATTATATATTTTTTGTATTTGTATACTCTGAAAGAGATTTTTTAAGATTAAGGTTATTTCTGCCATATATGTTTAGTAGAAGTTTGTTTCTAATGGGATACACATATGTTATAATTTTATCTTTTTATTTTTTGTTGATATTTTCTTGTATGCCTAGTTATTTTAATTGAATACTTGATATTATATTTACAGAATTCTTTGTAGATATAAATTTGAAGCTTGGGATGGTGATAGCTTTCTCCAGAGAGGATTTATGTTGCTTCTGCCAGGAAAAAGAAGCCCCATTGCTGGGCTCACCTCCCTGAACTTCCTTTTTTCCCCAAATTCTAGATTTATAATTCTTGTACTTCTTTTTTTAACTCCTCAGTGTCTTCAACCAGCTTTTCTAGCTATGTTCAGTGGGATGATTGGACCAAATTACCTAGGTAATCAAAGCAGTAGTCCACCCCCGTTTTTCAGTGTTCTGGATATGCTCATTATTTCTTGCCTTCCTGTCTGATGTCTCTTAAACTACTAGAATCAAGGCTCTGCATTATATATTCCAAATATATAATAGTTGTCTCTTTTTTTGTTTTTTCCCCACAAGTCTAGTGGGTGATTCTCTTTATTTTATTGAAGGTTTGCTAATGTGGCATTTCTCTTACTTGTTTCCTAACATTTAGAGTAAAATGGGTTGTGGATTTTTTTTTTTTTAATCTGAGTTTCTAACCTTTTTTGACCTCAGAACTTATGTTTCGATGAAGAAAAAAATATTGGGCAATATTAGGGCATTTGGGCCTAAGAGAGTGAGGACTATCATGCTGTTTATTTTAAAAGAAACTAAAGTAGCTTTGATTGTGATGCTTTACAGTGTGTCTTTTAAACATAAATCCTTGCTTTACAGAACGCTTTGGATAAACAAGAAGAATTGACACCCCTTGGAGTCCACTTAGCACGATTACCAGTTGAGCCACACATTGGGAAGATGATTCTTTTTGGAGCTCTGTTCTGTTGTTTAGATCCAGTACTTACCATTGCTGCTAGTCTCAGCTTCAAAGATCCCTTTGTCATTCCATTGGTAAGAAAGATACAAAAAGAAGGCTAGACATTTTTATAGACTCAGAATAGTTGTTTCTTACATCATTTTTCATAACTTTTTATTAGAATGCCTTTCTGTATAGTTGCCTTCATTTTTTTTTTTCTCCCTCCTTTCTGAAGGGCAAAGAAAAGATTGCAGATGCAAGAAGAAAAGAATTGGCAAAAGATACTAAAAGTGACCACCTGACAGTTGTAAATGCATTTGAGGTAAAAAAAAAAAAAAAATGACTTGTCCTAGATTGTGACAGTTCATTCAAGTGAAAAGCTACTAACAGAAGAGGAACATACTCACTTTTTAAAATCTGTATTATTATAAGTATCAGGATTAAACTGCTAAGTATTGAAAATTAGGTGAACATTAAAAAAAAATTGAACATGATTTTTCAGTTTTCTGATAGTTCTTTAAATTTACCCTGTTGGGAAAAAAGTGTATTTGTGTTTTGATAATAAGAGAACAAGTGAACAGTTTATCTCAGAAATCTATTTGATGTTATTTGATACTGTTCATTTGTATCTTTGTGTTACTTTCATGAAAGATGGTCTCATTCTGTTCATTAATAAACTATATTTGGATTTAACATTTTGATAGAGTATCATAATCATGTACCTTATTTAGAGAGACTGTTTCTCTTCCCAAAAGTCATGCTTATTTGAGGAAAAGATTTATCACCCATCTTTGCAAAATTTAAATGTAATTTGGTTTTTTAGATGACATTTTTTTACTGTAATACTAGATTCAGTTTTGTACTATATGTTATGGGAAAGTTCATATATTTTTTCCTTTGAGTTCATCTAATAATTTCTTTTTCCACATCTTCCCTTCTCTAAAAAACATATCTATATTTGCAAAGTGAAAAATATACAATAGCTTTAGAAAATTGTCCAACAGAGTGTTCTTTTTGTTTATTATATACTATATATGTTGACATTTTGTATAAAATACACAGTATATTACTATAGGACTTGTTTATATGAAGAAAGGTCTGGAAATTCATTGGTGGCTATCATTCAACTAGAATCATGGGGAGCTCATGGTTTTTTTGTTTTCTTATAAATTTCAAAATTCTTTGAATTTTTTAACAAAGAAAATGAAATATCAGAAGGTTAAATTATTACCAAGATAAAAACAAAAAAGTAAGCATCTTTGCTTTGAGGAACAATATAGTTTTCTTTATTTCTTTGCCCCATAGGGCTGGGAAGAAGCTAGGCGACGTGGTTTCAGATATGAAAAAGACTACTGCTGGGAATATTTTTTGTCTTCAAACACATTGCAGGTAATAGTGAATATTTTGAAATGATTCCCAGATATGTTAGAGTATATATGTACCCATTTTGTGTTACATCTATAGCAAAATGTTATTTGTGTGAGTTTGCGATAGGAAGTTAAATTATTAAACAATATAAAGGCATCTTTATTAAATAAATCAGCTGCAACAAAACAAGGTATAAAGCTAATAGCTAAGAAAAGGAACCAGATCCAAAGTATAGCAGGAAAATGTGGTAAAGCTTGGCTTCTGGTCTGCCCCTACCCTCTAATTGCTGTTTTGATGATTCAGCCTGAAAAGAATCTATTTTAAAAAGATCAAATACTGTTCTTTCTTTAACATTAAGTATCTGTACCTTAACTTTTGATAGTTTAACTGTTTCATGTTAGGAGAAAACACTCGACAGGAAGGATTTGTGAAATAGCAGATAATAAATAGGACAAATACACATCAGACTTAAGACTCTACACTGAATTGGAGAAGTGTAAGAATAGGAATTCCTCACTTTGCCTTATTCACATACATTCTAGCTATGTAGCATGAGCCCTGGTACTGGACATTTAACAAATCTACAAGAGGATAAAAGAATTGAGAATCTAAGGATGCTAGGTGGCTCAGTTGGTTAAGCACCTGCCTTTGGCTCAGGTCATGATTCCTGTTTCCTGGGATCGAGCCCCACATCAGGTTCCCTGCTCAGCCGAGAACTGCTTCTCCCTCTCTCTCTGCCTCTGGCTTGCCCCCCCCCCCCCCACACACACACACAAGTAAATAAATAAAATCTTAAAAACTAAGAAAAAGAATCAAGAATCTAGCATGTCTGGCAAATCTAATCAAAACTGCTCAAACATTTAACAAAATGAAGAATCAGAAAATTCTGAAAGTTATGACAATCAAAGGGGGAAAAGATGGGACATACCTTACAACTCCTTCATAGTAAGGAACAATTTAAGAATATGGATTCAGTAAAACAAAGATAAGATCTAAGAAGACATCATGACCAAAAGAATCACAAGGAACAAAGTGGAAGTCCCTTTAAAGAAAGGCTCTGGGGGCGCTTGGGTGGCTCAGTGGGTTAAGCCTCTGCCTTCAGCTCAGGTCATGATCTCAGGGTCCTGGGATCGAGCCTACATCAGGCTCTCTGCACAGTGAGGAGCCTGCTTCCTTCTCTCTCTACCTGCTGCTCTGCCTACTTGTGATCTCTCTTTCTGTGTCAAATAAATAAATAAAATCTTTAAAAAAAAAGGCTCTGGATGATCAATTTTTAGGTTTAGCTGTAAAATGAAAAATTGAAAGCAGTAAGTAAAAAGCTTGGAGACAAGACAGGACTGATAAATCATGAAGACAATAGATGTCTCTCTGTAGGAAATTCAACTGTAATTATGAATATCTATTCCGAGATATGTGCAAGAACATTTCCCTGAAATAGAAAAAAAATAGCATGAACTACAGGTATGAACAATGCTGAATCTAAGTGTTAAGAATATTATATCCAGGGGCACCTGGGTGGCTCAGTGGGTTAAAGCCTCTGCTTTCGGCTCAGGTCATGATCCCAGGGTCCTGGGATCGAGCCCCACATCGGGCTTCCTCCTCTCTCTCCCTGCCTTCCTCTCTTGCCTACTTGTAATCTCTGTCTGTCAAATAAATAAATAAAATCTTTAAAAAAAAAAAAAAAAGAATATTATATCCAGTCAACATATTAATTCAACTATAAAGACAGGTCAGGTCTTCAAGAAAGCACTTGAAATACTACATCCATGAACTGTTCTTGAAAAACTCACTGACAGTGAAATGCTGTCAAATCAAAAAGAGTCTCAGGAATGGAGAGTACATGCTAAGTCAGTGAGTCATGTGCAGTGATACTGTTTACATACAGAACGATTGCAAAACAGAACGATTGCAAAACAGTATTGGAATTATAGGTGCAAAATAGAATATAAAGGTTATTATCTTGAACAGTATAAAGTAATGATAATAAAAAACCAGGAGGTGGTCTAGAGAGTCAATATAAGAAAAATTAGGGAAGCTTAAGTCTCACAGTTCATAAAAGGGGGATACAATTAGGTAAGACCAACTTTATGTTTCATAATCTCTAATTTTTTTTAAAGGCTTTATTTATTTATTTGAGATAGGACAGAGTGAGAGAGAGAGAGAACACAAGCAGGCAGAGCAGCAGGCAAATGGAGAAGCACACTCCCTGCCAAGCAGAGAGCCTGATGTGGGGCTCAATCCCAGGACCCTGGGATCATGACCTGAGCCGAAGGCAGAGGCTTAACCACCTGAGCCACCCAGGCGCCCCATTGTAATGTCTTATTTTAAGTTTGTAGGGATCCTTTATTATCTCATGGTTGTGAAAATTTAGGATTCATCAACTTATATTTCTATTTAACTTTCTTTTTAAACTGAAATAAAATTACTCAGCACCCCCAAAAAATTGAACTAAAATTAATTTTAATACTTTTATTAAAACAGCTTTTATACTGTTATCCCATTGTTAGGATAGCCTTTCTGTCCAATTCTTCTGTCAGTATACATGGATAAGTGTCTACAGTATTATTTACCTAAGTTAATGGTTACTTTGACAATACTGACTTTAGGGAAATTTCATTTGTATTTTTCTGTATTACTTGTGTGCTTTATAATGAGCCATGCATCATTTGTATTCAAATTATGATTCTTCGAAACAAAAAAAAAAACAGACCTTAAAGCCTTCTTGCCAGTATGTAACAGCAATTAATTCTCAGTAGTAGAAATATGGATGTTGGTTATTTTATTTAATTTTCTGAATTTTTTTTCAAAATACAGGATGGAGAATAACTTTCAAAATTATATTAGTGAATCTTTTTTGCAAAATGCAGCAGTACTTAAACGTCAGTGGTTATTCCCTATAGCAGGCAAACCTTTTCTGTAAAAAAAAAAATCAGACACTAAACATTTTAGGCTTATAGGCCAAATGGTCTCTCACTTCTGCCTTTATAGGTGTAAAAGTGGCCATAGATAATAGATGAGGGAGCGTGACTGTTCCAAAAGAAAAACTTCATTAACAAAAACGGTTTTTGTAACCTCTGCTCTGAAAACATCACATTTTTGCTAGTGTTTTATAAAGCATGGAAAACTTACAGCTATCGACGAGTATATACTTTACAGCTCCTGTAAGCCCTTGTGAAAGGTATTCTAGTTCTGTTTGTTACCATTGCTCCCTAGATGCTGCATAACATGAAAGGACAGTTTGCTGAGCATCTTCTTGGAGCTGGATTTGTAAGCAGTAGAAATCCTAAAGATCCAAAATCTAATATAAATTCAGGTAAAGCAGAAAATACAGTGTAAAAACCAGCTTGCTGCCATTGTTTGTTATATCTGTATTTTACTTTTTTTTTCCCCCTCTGTCTTCCTACTCCCAATAGATAATGAGAAGATAATTAAAGCTGTCATCTGTGCTGGTTTATATCCCAAAGTTGCTAAAATCCGACTAAATTTGGGTAAAAAAAGGAAAATGTAAGCATTGAAGATTATTATGAATTACTTCTTTCCTTAAGCTTTTGAAATCCTCTTAATGCAGAGTTTATATTGTAAACTTGTTCTTAATTTATATTTGGACCGTATTCTTCTTTTCTTTTGATCACTTAATGAAGGCAACTGTTTGACATGGGCATCACTTTCCCTCACAGCACATATCTGGCATCAGCTATTATTCACAAAGAATGTTAATAAAATACAATACTAGAGTAAATACTAGGAAACTAAGCCAGTTATTAAAAATCAATGGTGGATGGATATTACTTAGAGAAGATTTTTTTAGGATTTCTTTTCTTCTTCTAAGACACATAATTTTGTGATTTACCTCTTTGATGAAAATTGTGGTGATCTCTCTCTTTTGAAAAATAAGGTATAACTTTTAAATATATATATTTACAAATAATCCACTTTAGTAGTAATTGTAGACTGTGAGGCACATTTTTTGCGTACCAAATGAGTTCATTCTAGTGAGGAAATGGAGAAACTAAGTCTCAAATGACTAGTAGTATGTGAATTAGTAACCACCCTTTTAGAAGGCACACTAGATTAGAGTCAGTTGTCAAGACATGAAAATAGTGGCTCAGTGGATTCACAAGTAAATGTATTAACTTGAGCACCATATCCTAGGGAAGTAATTCCACGTGTGTTTTAAAAGCTATATTGTCAAGAACATAAATGTCCATACCAGAGAGGAGATTTTTTGATAATATATTATAATGACATTTAAGCTCATAGGCTTATAAAACTGTGTAGTAACAAAATAATTGACATTAAATGAAAAAATTTAGATAACCTGTGACTGACTATAAAGACGACAGAGTACTAGATTTCAGGTAGACTATGTGCAGACATTGTTTTAGGGCAGTGTTTCTCAGTGGGGATGACTCTGCTTGCCAAGGGACATTTTATTTGGCTGTGTCTGGAGACATTTGTGGTGGTTACACCTGGGGCAGTACTATTAGCATCTAGTAGATAGAGGCCAGGGATGCTATTAAACCTTTAATATCCAGGGCAGCACCCACAACAAAGATTACTCAGTCTACTATGTCAAAACGCAGAGGTTGAGAAACCCTATGGAACATACGAAATTATAGGTTGCATGAGTTTTAATCATTTTGGCTGGATTATCCTCATTTTAAGTGATCCAGGTACTTTTTTGATACCAATACTTCGTCAGATTTCTTTTCCTATCTCTTACTGACTTTACAGGTAGCTTCACAGAGAGACTCTGAAAGACATATTCTGTATCTCTCTGCCATCCTAGGAAGAATTTATGGAAAAAATGTAGCTCTGTTTGTATTGGTGCTCTATTTTGGTCTAGCCCAGGTTCAGCAAATTTCAGCATACTTGGCCAAAATGTCGTTTCTGTAAACTCTTACTGGAATGCAGCAACACCTATTTGTTTACATGTTTTCCATGTCCTTTCCTGCTACGTCAGCAGCGTTGTGAGGCTGTGACAGAACTCATAGCGCCCCCAGAGCCTAAAATATTTCCTCTGTGGTCCTGTGCAGAGTTCACCAGCCCCCACTGCTGTAGTAATGTAGGGCTCTAGGGTGGGATTGGTTAAATAGACTGTGGTGAGGAAAAATAATTTCTGATTTTATTCTGAATAATGACTCATGACCGTGATTCTTGATTTTGGTTAGAAGCATTTATGAATTCCTAGAACCAGAGAAAAGATGCTCTTAAAAACAAATAGGAAGGATTATCAGCTTTTATGCTGTCATTTTAATACAAATAATTACCGTTGACTATTTAAAGATAAACTATCAAACATGTCCCTGCTGAATTATGTTAACTAAAAGCTTCCAGTTGAGATAAATTTTTTTGTTCTAAATATAGATTTGTAAATTTATATTACAAAAATGATCTGGCCTCATCTGTGGAATTTTTTTCTTTTTGGATTCTGGGATTGGTCTGGAATCTCCCAGAATTATTGTTGTTGTTGTTGTTGACAAACTGCATTTTAACTTTTTTAAAGGGTCAAAGTTTACACAAAAACTGATGGACTAGTTGCTATTCATCCTAAATCTGTTAATGTGGAGCAAACAGAATTTCACTACAACTGGCTTATCTATCATCTGAAGATGAGAACAAGTAGTGTAAGTGAATATTTAAAATAATTATGGATCTGAACATCAGTCTTGATGTATTTTTTACTCTTATGTACTTTTCCACAATTAAACATAAAATTAGTTATGAATTTTTTTTTATAAAGATTTTATTTATTTGTTTGAACAGAGATTACAAGCAGGCAAGAGAGGCAGGCAGGGAGAGAGAGGAGGAAGCAGGCTCTCCGCGGAGCAGAGAGCCCGATGTGGGGCTCGATCCCAGGACCCTGGGATCATGACCTGAGCAGAAAGCAGAGGCTTTTAACCCTGAGCCACCCAGGCGCCCCTGAAATTTTTTTTTTTCCTGACATGAATTACAAGTTCTTTAAGCATATCTATACTTCTAATGTGCAGCGTGTCTGTCATGATGGATCTTTGTATTTTAATTAGTTTGGACAGTTAATTGATTCACGTAGTTTTCCTTCAGAGCCCGCTTTCAAGAAGTACTGGCATTTTAGGGTATACAGGAGTTTACACCATACAGAGAATTTTGTGAACATGTCAATATAGCTATAAGTACTGGTCAGAACATTGAGTGAAATTCTGCTTATCTGTAGATAAAAATAATTTCAGGGTGCCTGGGTGGCTCGGTCGTTAAGCCTCTGCCTTCAGCTCAGGTCATGATCCCAGGGTCCTAGGATTTAGCCCCACATCGAGCTCTCTGCTCAGCAGGAAGCCTGCTTCTCCCTCTCCCACTCCCATACCTGCTTGTGTTCCCTCTCTCTTTCTCTCTCTCTGTCAAATAAATAAATAATCTTTAAAAAAATACTAATTTCAGATACATTAGTGCTTTCGTTTTGTCACTCAGAAAATATTTTGTTTAAAGTATAGTGCCTTTGTTTGAATCAAAACAAAAATATAAAAACTCCTGTGTTCTCTGAATTAATGAAGACTGGCCATTTGAAAATGGGTGTATCTTCAGGGTGCCTGGGTGGCTCAGTCGGTTAAGTGTCTGCCTTCAGCTTAAGGTCATGATCCCAGGATCCCTGCTCAGCAGGGAGTCTGCTTTTCCCTCTTCCTCTGCCACTCCCCCTGCTTTTGCTCACTCCATCTCTCCCAGATAAATAAATAAAATCTTTTTTAAAAATAAATAAATGGTGTATCTTTAAAATTCGTTTCTGTAGTTGACACTAGCAGGATAATACCTAATTTAGAAGGAAAACATTAATAGATCAGTACTGGTGGTAGTGAATTAATGTGGAAAGAATCCTTTCAGACTAGTGAATGTATTAATTTGTTTTAATTCTCATTACAGATTTACTTATATGACTGCACAGAAGTTTCCCCATATTGTCTCTTATTCTTTGGAGGTGATATTTCCATCCAGAAGGATAATGATCAGGAAACTATTGCTGTAGATGAATGGATTGTCTTTCAGTCTCCAGCAAGAATTGCCCATCTTGTTAAGGTGACTGACTTGACATGATTATCTGAATCTACATGGGATTTAGCACGTGGGCTTGTGGTTTTTGTACCAACTGTTATGTATGTTATATTAAAATTTCTTGCTCTATTTCAGCAGAACAAACAGTGTTGAGAAATTTATGCATAGTTTTTCCAGATTGTTTTTTCAGGTACTTATGAATCAGCCATTCTAAATGGCTCAGTGATTGAAGTTTGAATTTTTTAACTTTACTTCAGTTGGGTACTCATAACCATACTTTAGTTAGTTCACTATATATTTCAGTTTTTTATATAATAGCTTACGAAATTTGCTTGTAACAGCTAAAGTTACTTTTATGTATTACATAGTTTAATAGTATATCTGTCTTTGTTGAACATATGTGATTTTTCCAACCTTAGGAATTGAGAAAGGAGCTAGATATCCTTCTGCAAGAGAAGATCGAAAGTCCTCATCCTGTAGATTGGAAAGACACTAAATCCAGAGACTGTGCTGTACTGTCAGCTATCATAGACTTGATCAAAACACAGGAAAAAGCAAGTCCCAGGAACTTACCGCCACGATTCCAGGATGGATATTACAGCTGACAACTTTTCTGTGGTGGTCTGAAAATTTGAAAGCCATTTTCTGTCATAGTTTAATTTTTGGCTAGATGCCAAACCATGGGACATGAATAATTTCCATATGTAAAGTAGAAACCTTTAGTGGGTAGTAAAGACGTAATGTGCATGATTTAACAATGTTATCTGTAGCTATTATAAATGTACCATAAAAAGCAATATGTTCTCTGATCATATATTCTGTTGTGGTCATGGCCACACTTTGGCTATTCTGCTATATATTGAGTTGTACCACTTGAGAAATTCCTTTGTTCTGTTACGAGAAGTTAATCTTTCTGCCCGTAGTGATTGAGTATGGAAACCAGGAAAAAGAATGGCAAGAAGCAGTGTCAACAATTTGAACACAACCACATTTTTGAAGGAAACTTCTCTCAGAATTAAATTAATTTGTTGTATTAAAGCCCAGTATTTAATAAAATGTACAGTGTATAAATCTCAGCTAAATTTTGGCTTGGTTTCTACATCTCTATCTTTTGGCTTACTTGGTTTTTTAAAATCTTTTTAGAATATATTTGTACCCTTTTTACATTAGCATAATGTAGCAATTGAGAAAGTGAATCTAGACTTGGTCACTTAAGTTCAGACTTCAGCTGTGACTTACCAGCTCCCTTGGGCAAGGTACTTACTGGCTTCTCTGTTTTTTATTTATCTGTAAAATACAGGTAACAATTGTGAGGATTAAATATGTTGATACATGTAAAGTGCATAGCCTAGTGTCTGACACATAGAATGTACTCACTAAATCTTAGTTTTTATTTGTCCCTGAATTTTATTTTTTTTATAACAATCTATTATGTTACACTCATTTCCATGTTCT
Source organism: Mellivora capensis (assembly GCA_004024625.1). NCBI lineage: Eukaryota > Metazoa > Chordata > Mammalia > Carnivora > Mustelidae > Mellivora > Mellivora capensis. The sequence goes on along the minus strand of PISX010000996.1, from coordinate 166,412 downwards.
TAGTCCTGTTTTACCCTCTCAGACAATGGAAGGTCGTGTGAGTTTAGGGCTAGTGAGTGATAGGCTAGTGTTTTCAGCGGACTGACAAATATCGTTGGTTTCTATCCCAATAGCCATTTGGCCCTCCCCATTTGCTTGATTGTTCAAGGGTTTCCCCTCTGGGTAGCCTGGTGCTCAGGGATATTGGACTCTTCCCCAAGGGTAGATCGGATTGTTCCAAGCAAATCGTATATGGTCTTACTCTTCTTAAAAGTAACATGAGCCATCAGCATATGAACCTGTGTTGTCAGTTGCAACTGACGAGATCTGCAAGGGGACATCTGAGAAAGATTTTCTTCACTAGTAGACTTGGAGAAGAAGTTTTCTCCTTTGGACATTGTCTTGTCTGAATCTGGCACTACTGTAGCCATTTTAGCATTGCAGAGGATAATGACGTTGGCTCAGTGGGACGATGTAATTCACCAGGGTCCATTGATAATGCTGGTGAGCTGCTGAACTATCCAATTTGAGACCTGTCTTGCACGTGGACTTAACTTTGATAAAATAAACCCTCCTTTATTGAGTTAGCCACTTTTGGGTAGTGTATTTCGTTTAACTTGGCAGAAAGCATATTAACTGAAATACATAGTCTGCATCAGTGTTTGCTGAGGTCTTTTTCTACCATTTCTTTTGTGATCTAAGTTTGACCCACATGTATGACAAAAGGTGTAAGAGTAGTAGTCCTGAACATACTGCAAAAGAAATGTAGGAAGAACATCTGCTGCATCCTTAAAAATACACATTTTCTTGTGCCTTCCAATAAATGCAGAGAAACCAAAGGAAGAGTATCAAACAATGATTGGGATTTATTGATAGTGCTGTGATGATCTGTGTAGCACCACTGGTTCAGGTACTGCTCCCATTTCTGTGAATGTATGTCAGCCTTCTGTTTGTCAGTTGAATGTATGTCAGTTGTTGCCTTCTAAAGGTTTTGAATGTACTGTGTGTCCTAAGTCCATTCTTTCAGTTAGTCTCCCAAAAGTGATCTCTTAACTGAATTCTTGTATTGAGTCATATCATGGTATCGTGGTCTTGTTCCTAAACTTAAGATGACCATTAGGGTCTGTTTGTAAGTGCGTTTATGTTTGTGTCTGTGTTTTCTTGCCTTTACTCTACGGTTTAAATTCACAGTAGGCCAGACTGGTCTTGGAAGATAGCATTTAAAGAATCTGTTAAAAAAAGGGAGGGAGGATTATTAGTTCATTTGTTCCATGTTCCCAAACCGGTATTTAATCTCCGTAAGAATGAGGAAATTGTTCCTGAAGGATTGTTTAAGTAGATGAGCTATTGAAAGAGGTTAAAGCAGTCACTGTCACCCCCAATTTCTGTCTCCTGTATGGCTGATCAGCATGGAAATCTTGATTGAAGGTGCTATTTGTGTTGTTTCTTTTGTTTACAGAATAGCATATTACTGAGTGGAAAATTTATTCCAGGCCTAAGAACTGTTTTTTAGCAGTTTTAAGGAGTAAGACATTAAAAAGAAAAATCTATTTGCTTCGCCAGTCTTTGTGATACCTAGACTAGCTCTTAAAAAAAACCCTGAAGCAGAAACTAAGAGGGGGAAAAAAGAAGCCACTGAATAATCTTTTAGAAAGTGTCTTTGAAAAGTGAGTACGTGTATTGCTTCCTTATTCATTAACCTGAGCAAAAGCTCTGGATACATTTATACCTATTACAACAAGTAATTTTCTGTTCTTAATGTAGTTGTGAAAGTCCACCCTGAAAGGTAAAGATTATTGAAAAGCTTTAGAAGGAATTTTAGTATCCCCCTTACCCAAAGTAAATCGTAAATTTCTTTCCACTCTTCGCTGAGTTTGTATTTTTTAGGTAATTGTCAGGATCATGTGGTATAATCATATAATATGCTAATTATTTTTAAATGACATTTTCTGGTTTTTAAACAATATACCCTTATTGTAGAATATTTGGGAATTGAACAAAGAAAAGCATGCTAACCACTGTTATATTTTGATGTATTTCCATGCTTTTTTTTAGGCTTCAAGGTATTATATATAATAAAATTTGCCAATTTAAGTGTATAATTCAATGAATTTTGTCAAATGTATAAAGTCCTGTAATTGTTACCATCACAGTCTTGATCTAGAACATTCCCATCACCTGAATTTCCCTTGTTCCCCTTTGCAACCAATCCCCTGCTTCTACTTCTACCCATTGGCAGCCATAGATCTGCTTTTTGTCACTTGTTTTGCCTTTTCTAGAATTTCCAATAAATGGAAAATCACATTTAGTCTTTTGTCTCTATTTTCTTTTACTTAACACTTCTGAGGGATTCATGTTGTTGCATGTATCAGTAGTTAGTTGCTTTTTTATCATTTAGTTGTATTGCCTTGTATGGTTACACCAGTTTGTTTATTCATTGACTAATTGATGGACCTTTGAGTTACTTTCAGTTTTTTTATTAAATAAAGCTGCTATGAACGTGTGTATATGAGACTGTGTGTAGATAAAACTTTTCATTTCTTTTGGGAAGATACCCATGATTAAGATAATTATATCAGGTGGTAAGCGTGTTTAACTTTATAAGAGACTGCCAAACTGATTTCCAGCACACTGGCTGTGCTATTTTATATTCCTGCCAGCAATAGAGGAGGGCTTCCCTGTGTTTCAGATCCTTTCCAGGACTTCATACTTTTAGTTGTTAATTTGGTGTTTTTTAATATTGGCCTTCAGTGAGTGTGGAGTCATAGATCATTGTGGCTTTAATTTGTATTTATTTCTATAATGATATAAACTATAGTTTCCTTTTTTGTGGGGTAATTCTGGCCTCATAAAATGAGTTGGGAAGTATTAGTCCTCTTCAAGTTCTAGATGAGGTGTATAGAATTGGTGTTAATTCCTTAAGCGTTTGGAAGAATTCTGTGAAACCATTTGCACCTGGACATTTCTTTTTCAAAAGTTTTCAAATAAATTCAATCTATTTATTAGTTATGGGATTATTTAGAGCTTTGATAGTTTGTGGTTTTCCTTGAATTGGCCCATTTTATCGAAGTTGTTGAATTTAGGAGTTATTTAAATATCTCCTTATCCTTTTAATGTCTAAGGAATCTAATGATAGCCTCTTTTTTTTTTTTTTTTTTTTAATTTATTTGACAGAGACAGCGTATAAGTAGGGGGAACAGCAGGCAGAGGGAGAGAGAAAAGAAGGCTCTCCCCACTGAGCAGGGAGCCCGATGCTGGACTCAATCCCAGGACCCTGGGATCATGACCTGAGCCAGAAGGCAGAGGCTTAACCAACTGAGCCACTGAGGCGCCCCGCCTCTCTTTCATTGTTGACATTGGTAATTAGTCTTTTTATTTAGTCTTGCTAAAAGGTGTATCATTTGTATTCATCTTTTTCAAAGAACCCATTTTTTAATTGAGTTACACCCAACCTGGGACTCAAACTCAGAACCCCAAGACCAAGAATCTCACGCCCCACCCACTGAGCCAGCCAGGCACCCCTAGTTGAATTGTTTTCTAATGGTTGAGAGTTGAGTTCTTTATATATTTTGGATGCCAGCCCTTATTTGTTTTGCAAGATTTCCTCCTGCTCTGTGATTATCTTTTCATTCTTCCGTCTTTCACAGCAAAGGTATTTTTAATTTTAACAAAGTTCAATTTATCATTTTCTTTTTCTTTCATATACATTGCTTTTGGTGTTGTCAAAAAGTCATTACCAAACCCAAGGTCCCCTAGATTTTGTGTTACCTTCTAGGAGTTTTATAGCTTTATATTTTTACATTTAGGTCTAAGTTTTCAAGTAAGTGGTTATTTATTTTTGTTACTGGTTTCTAACCTAAATGTAGTCCTAGAAATCTGTGTAATTTCAGTCCTTTAAAATCTGTTGAAACTTGCTTTATGACCCAGGAAATGGTCAAATGTTTTAATATTGTGTGTTCTTGAACATATATGTTTAAATTGTTGCAATTTCCTGTATATGCCTATTAAGTTAAATTGTTCAGATCTTCCACACTTTCCTTGATTTTTATCTATTAAACTCTCATTTGCTACATAAAAGTATAAGTATCATATGCTATGATTTTGGATTTATTTCTTCTGTTTCTCCCAAATTTTGTTTTATATCTATTGAGACCATATTCTTGGGAGGAATATAAGGAATCGTTATGTCTTGCTGGTTCAATAAACCTTTCATCATTATCTAAAGCTCTCTCTATCCCTGGTCATACCTTTTATCTTCAAGACTATTTTGTCAAATATTGACAATAGCTCTTTGTATTGAATATTGTGATGTTCTGCCCAGATCCTCCCTCAGGATTGAAGGACGATTCCCTTAGCTGCTACAAGTGCTGTCACATGATGGCCTTCACCTGTCAGCCCTCTGCAGGAATTGTCCTCAGCTGGAAAGAGCCAATTTACCCAAGGCCATTTCCTCTCCCCAGGGACAGCCTGCATCCGGTGACCAGTCAGAGCAGGTTACAAAGGTCCCCTTGCCAATGCTCCCTCTCTCCTCTCTCCTGTGGAACTCCAACTGAATCTTTGCATTCTGTCTCTGTTTTACACACTTCCTTGTGGGCACTTCTTCCAGCCTCTCTTCCAGTTCACCAGCTATCTTATCTGTTCAGCCTAGTTCTAGAATTCCTGGTGTTGTTTTGGTCTTTGGTTTTTTGTCTTCCTCTGTTGCTTAGAGTTGTTAATACTATGTTGCATTTTATTTTTTTTAAGACTTTATTTATTTGACAGAGATCACAAGTAGGCAAGAGGCAGGCAGTGGGGGCAGGGAGCAGGCTCCCCGCTAAACAGAGAGCCTGAAGCGGGGCTCGATCCCAGGACCCAGAGATCATGACCTGAACCGAAGGCAGAGGCTTTAACCCACTGAGCCACCCAGGCGCCCTGTACTATATTGCATTTTAAAGTTTGGCTTTCGCTCTCTAAAAATGGTAGTAATAATTGTTTGATGTATCTAATGATTTCGATATCTAGTCCCTGTAAGTATCCGTTTCTTCTGTATCTTGGATGGCTATGTCTCGAAGTGTTTGCTAATTTGCCAAACCTCTTGAGAATTTGTTTTTGGAAATAAGAGAACTAAGATAATGCTAGCTTCCTTCACAATAAGGTTTAACTAACTTTTGTCTGGTCCTCAGTGTGCGAGAAGCTCAGGGAGCAAAGCTTGAGGTCCTCCCAAGTTCATATCCTCCAAAGTAAGCCCTTTGGGGACTCAGTCCACAAGAGTGAGCACCAGAGGCACTGAGCTCTGCCCTTCAGTATTTTGCACTCATGTCCCCTCAGGCAGCTGTCTCTGCTGCTTTCTAAAGCCCAGGGAGAGTGTAGCGGCAAAGGGGAATGTATCTTGCTAGTTCCAGAGAAGGTACATCTTCCTTTTCCATCACTAACTTGAGTAAAACTCCAACAAAGAAGGCTTTGATTGGTGTTTCCAACCTCACGGCTGTATTTTCATAAATACAAGATAAAAGAAAACTAAGTATCTAGCATTTTAAGGTTTACAGTAGTATTAAGGGCAGAACTTAAAAGATGATCCCCATTATCGCCGTGCCACCCGCCTGGCCCTGTGTCACACCTGTGATTATGTTACATTGCACAGTAAAGGAATTTTGTGTAACTAATTAAGATCACAAATCAGTTGATTTTGAATTAATTATAAGGGTGTTTATCCTGTAGGCCTAATGTAATTACATGAGTTCCTTAACAGCAGAGTTTTCTCTAGCTGGTAGTATAAGATGAAGTCAGATTCTCTAAGTGTGAGAATGAGAAAGATTCAACATGCCACGGGTGCCTTGAAGATGAAGGAACCCATGGCGAGGAATATGAACAGGTTCAAGAAGCTGGGAGCATCCCACACTCCTGGCAGCCAACAATGAAGCAGGGACCTTGGTCCCACAACCACACGGAACTGAATTCTGCCAACACCAGGTGTGAGCACGAAAGAAGGTAATAGCAAGTTCTGGCTGAGCAAGCAGGCAGCTAGCACTTTGGCGTCAGCCTTATGAGACCGAAACTCTTAAGCAGAGAACCCACAACCGTGCCATGTTGGCCTTCCTACCATGGAACTGTGAGATAATAAATGGATGTTGGTTTCAGCCATTAAGTTTGTGGTCATTGTTATGCAGCAAAAGAAAACTAACACAGGAGTCAGCCTTTGCCTTCCACCAAGATTCACAAGGTGGTGAAATTTCACAAGCACAAAGGTTCAGATACTAGGTTGCCAAAATGAGTAAGAGCTAGCAGTTAGGGAACCACCAACCACTTAAGATAAGCTATTCTGTTGTGCAGTTTTGTGGAAACTCCTCAGCTGGACCCCAGAAGAAACATCAGGGCCCAGCTCTTAAAAATGCTCCAGCCTTCTAAGGCAACTGATGGCGACATGTAGCTGACAAGATCAGTGCCCTTTTATGTTAGCTGTAGATAACCTGAGTAGAACTCCTGAGTTGACCAAAAATTTAGCAAATTATATAAATGAATACATGCTATAGTGAATTAAAGCACACAAATACAAAAGAACAAGTATATACAAAATCTTTATAAATTCACTTACTTCACCAAAAGTATACAAGCAGTATCAATTCGTTGGGACAAAAATGAGTGGTTTTGTTCTCCCCAAGTCACTGAATGAAGTCATTGTACAGTTCTGAGAAGTTATTCAGTTATTCGTAGAAACAACTAGGTTGGAAAACAGTACTGTCCTATGAAAATGACAATTCATGGTGGAAATGAAACTGGGTATGTTACACACCTGCTGTATAACACAACCCAGTAACAGTACTAACCTGCTTGCTGGATGAGGCTTTGATTTATAAAAAGCCTGTATTTCCAAGAGTTTAACATCTCTACTTATAAATTAATTAATAGGATTCATACGGTTGCTTTTTAGCTTCAAATGGATATTAGCAAAAATAACAAAATGATCCCTTTGCAAGCAAAACATCTGCCTTCTTAAATGCAAACATCACATGAGATTAGAGTACAATTTCTTAACCTCTCTCTCCTCTAAAAGGTCTGTGACACGAAAGAGGAGAGCGACTCCTTGTTATACCAACCTGGAGAAATCTGCTGTGTCCACTGCTCTTACTTCATTGACTGGTCCAGACCTCAAGGCCCTCAGGAGATGGCCTGTCTCTGACACCCAGAAATGTCTGCATAAGTCAAGGAGACCGATCCAGGGACGAGAAGGCCCCGGGTGCACTGGACTGGCTCACAGCTGAGCTGGCAGGACAGGGTGTGTGAGGCAAGCTTACATAGCTCCCACCCTGAGCTTCTGCTTTGCCCACTTCGCTCATGATTTGGGTACCTGGTTGGCAGGCAGTGGGTGGAATGTGTCACAGATCTGAGTTCTTGAATAATGCGCCCTTTGCCAGGGTTTATCGCTCCGTAGAAGAAAACGGAATGGAGAGGAATCTAGCTGCCAGTAAAAACCACCTTGCCCCCTCCATCTTCCAAACCCTCATTCCCTTCTCTATGAAACGAACTACTAAAATCCTCTCTCCTTGCACCAGCGGGAGAGGGAAGAAACGAAGTTCTGCGGACACCCGTGGTGGAGAGATCCTCCAGATCCAGCAAGCAAGACCTTTAGTGCATATAAAATGGATTCCCGTTAAGACCAAAATGCAATGTTTCAGATGGATGCCGTGTTGGCATCTTGATTCCTTGGTAGGGTCTAATTTTATCCTGAGATTGTGTTTTGGCCAATTTCCTGTTTAGAAACAGGAGTAGGAACAGTCGAAACCATTATTAAAGAAATTATAAAAGGCAAAATTATTAAAGGCAAAGCAGCCTCATGTCAGTTTACCAGCTCATTTGAGAACATTCAAAAGAAAAAAAAGCAGGACCCTCTCCTATATTCAGGATTTTTTCACTCATGTGAACCATCTACATTCTATCTTATTTGAGTAGCCTGAGTAGGGTTTCATTAGGCTCTACTTATCGGAGACCAATACTGGGTAAGATTTAAATCTGTAAAGTAAGCGTCTCTCCTAATGAGGAAAGAGGTGGTAAAAATTCAAGTGTCAGTTTCCCTTTTCCTGGGAAGAGGTTTAGAAAAACTCAACAGCTCACCTTTTGAGCTCTACCAGTTCCTTGTGTAATGCTCTTAGCATTAGAATCAGATCTAAAATAAAAGAGGCAGAGAAAATATTTACAAAACTGGGCATTCCTTAAACACACAGACTCTTGCTAAGACCTGGAAAACCATACAAAGGAGAGGTTAAAAGGAAAGACAGTAACATTCTTGGCGAAAGAGGAAAAAGAAAACCAGGGCACAGCCTCCCATATCCATTTTCCAGGCCAGAAAAGGGTGAGCCCAGCCAGAGCTTCAGCCTCCTGACCCCCGCAGCGGACTCCCCTCTATCTGCGGGCCTCAAGAAGGCTGCACGTGGACAGTGCGCACACACTGAGACTTGCGAACTCACTGTATCTGGTAGCTGTTCTCCCGAGAGAGCAGAACCACCTGGCAAGCATAAAGGCAAGTGTTTCCATTCTTCTAATGAAACAGGCTGTGTTAAAATGAACAACAAAGCCGGCCCAGAACCAACCAGCCGGCCAGGATGTAGTGCAAATCTCACGCTCGTGGAAGGCCATCCGGGAGGCTACACGTTGGTTTCCAGTCCTAGCAAGCGTCCCATTCTCTCCACATTCTTGTCAATTGTAGCCTGACAGGTTATCTCCTTGGCACATTCCATAGGAAACCAGCCCCTCTCTCCATCTCGCAGCCGTTCCCCCTCATACCAGCCTGCAAATGAGAGCAGAGTCCTCATGAAGCGATGATGCTCTGGGGGAACCAGAACCCTGCCTGGCTCGGGGAGGATGTGAGTGAACTTCACAGGCAGCAGCTTACCCCGCCTGGTGCGTGACTGAGGACAGAAGGTGAGCAGAGAAGGCAACAGAGGGAAGTGTCTCAAGAAGGAATGAATGTCCCTGGTGGAACACCACCAGGGGCCCAGAAGGGAGAAGGCTCAAAAGAGCCCAGAAGTTGGGCTGAGCTGAGGAAGGGGACGCTACGCAGAGACAGGGGCAGCAGGAAACTGATTTTTTGTTTTTTAAGTGAGGAAGGAAGAACCTCTGGAGATGAGCACTTAAATCACTGGGGGCTAGGAAGGAAGGGAGACCATTCAAGGTTGCTTTTCAATCATACACCATGTGACTGCATTCCTATTCGAAAACATGAAAAGCAATAGTGTCGATAAAGGAAAGGCAGGTGCATATGAGAAAACCAAAGGGATATGGAATATGAGCATTAGAAACAAAACTAGACTCCTCTGTTCTTTGGCACCCCAAGAGCTGCGTGGGGTGTGCCCATAAGAACCCCCACTCACCATCGCTGACCCGCTGATAGATGAGAGCCACATCTGCCACCTGCAGGGAGAGTTCATCTGGCTGCTTGGCAGTGAACGATCTAATGATTTCCACCTGGGTCAGTGCTGCGAGGGAAAGGGGGGACACACTGAGCAGAGGAGAACCAGAACAGGTAAGAATCGAGACTGCATGTTTACTCAGTCTTTCTGTGCAATTCAAGGCCAGCGCTGGCAGAAACAAGTTAAGCGTCTACAAGCAGAAACTCTGTTTAGGAACTATCTTACTTGGCTAAGAGCCTTAGAACTTTAGAAGCTCTGGATCGTGAGAGGCCTTTTGTGATGCACAGATTCCCTCAAATATAGCCAGGACAAGCTATACACAAAAGAGCAGATAATACCCATTGTGCATAGGGGAAACTGAGGCCAGACAGATTAACGTGCCAAGGCCACGCAACTGACACGAACATCTGCAGTGCACCCATTCCCCCGGCTCCCACCCAGGGGGCTCCCCAGCCGGTCAGCACAGGAAAGCTGCCAAAGATGTTCAGAAATAAAAGGAGCTCCAAGCAAAAGTTAGACATTTTAGAGTTCCCCCAAAATGCTAAATCATAACCAAACATTATAACTTCAGTGACTTGGGACTGACTGACTTGAGTTCTTAATTTGTTTTTTATTAATAATAGAAAAGTTTATTCTAGACAACTTTCAAACCAATCACTTTAGTTTTGGCTCTAAGCTGAAAACTATGGTTTTTGAGCACTCCAAGATAACCAGTTTTGCTGGCCTAGTTCTTTTGATTTGACCTTCCAGCTAGAAATACCCAGAGATGCCGAACATCAAAGTTAAGGCACTATTAAGCACAGGACACCGCCCTTTCCTGCATCCGTTCCTACCGCCCTAGAAGAACGAAATGCATTTTCTTAATAGTTTCACTTTAATAAATAAAGCCAAAAGGGATGGTAAAGTAATTTTCTTTAAGGTTAAAAAATACATTTCAGCTTAGCTTCAGACTGTCGTATGGAGAAGGCTTAAACATTAGACTCGTGTCCATTAACAAGAGCTGAAAATCTAAGAGCTTTACAGGACAAGCAGGGCTTTCAACATAGGCTCTTTAACTTAATCCTGATGATAACCCTGTATTGCATATAATAATACAGCTGACTCGCAGGAGATTAAACAGGCTCAGGAAGGTTTTGCAATGATTTGCCACGCTGACATGACAAAGAACTGCACCATGGATTTGAACTCAGATCCGCTGGCTTCCAAAGCAGGGATCACAGGGTTCTGTGATGCAGGGCGACAGAAACTAATGCTTGGACAAGAACCACAGAGCAGGGATTGTGGTGGTGAACCATTAACAACCCAGCATCCAGTAGGGGGCACAGCCCCTCCATGTTCCAGAGCTGGCTGCCCTCCAGGTACTTACAGGTTCGGTCCAGAGGCTGCTTCCCGCTGCTGTGTCCCAGGGCGGTTATCCAGCGAGCCCGCTCACTCCTAAACAGAGAGGGTATATACAACTGAGCGACTCAGGGTGCTGGGACAAAGAAAGCAAAAACGGGAGATTCCCTGGAGAGTTATAGGGCTGGCCTTTAGAACAGGGGGTATGAGTTACCTAAGAAAGATAATCCGGGGAATCTAGGCTGAACGCTAGTCATTGCCATTAAAAAGATTCTGAATGAACTTGGCTACTTATTAAGTGGAATTTCTCACAGGACAGTTTAAGATTTAATAAAGAGATGATTACACCAACACATAATCACATAAAGATATTTAGACTACTCCATCTGACTCAACATTTCTAAATAGTAAATTTCATTTTTAAAAATTCCAGTAAGTCAGTCTCCCTCCATTCTCTCTTCCTCCCCCTACACTCAAAGTATTTCAGGAAAGGTGAATCTAGACATATTTAAAGTTCCTCTTATGGCTGAGATTGACAAACATGAGCCTTACTGAAATAAACAGAAATTCTTTGAACTTTCTTAGACTGTTTCCAAATGCTTAAAAGGACTTAATGAACAGAGCCAAAAAAATTTTTAAGGAAAAATACAACTGAGACTTTTTAAATATTAATAAGCTATAATTACATGAAACAAAATAATTATTTAACTAAAGGATCAGAAGTCTCAGATAAGCATTATTCCATAATACAGTTATCCCCAGTTTTTGATTTGGGAAGTATCAAGATTGCAGTTAATTAAATTAGGCACGCACGCACACACACACACTTTAAAGTCTCTTAAGGAGCACTGATCAGGGACGCCTGGGTGGCTCAGCCATTAAGTGCCTGCCTTCGGCTCAGGTCATGATACCAGGGTTCTGGAATCGAGCCCCGCATCAGGGCTCCCTGTTCAGCGGGGAGCCTGCTTGTCCCTCTCCCACTCCCCCTGCTTGTGTTCCCTCTCACGCTATGTCTCTCTGTCAAAAAATAAATAAATAAATAAAATCTTTAAAAAAAAAAAAAAAGCAGCAGCACCAATCAAACCCATACTATAGGGGCACATGTGGCTCAGGTCATGATCCCAGGGTCCTGGGATCAAGTCTACATCAGGCTCCCTGCTCAGTGGGGACTCTGCTTCTTCCTTTCCCTCTGCCCTCCCCTCATTCTGTGTTCTCTCACAAAATCTTAAAAAAATAAAATAAACCCATACTACATGACAGATGAAGCACTTGACATCCATTATTTCACATCATCCCCCAAAAGGCCACTGAAAGGATGAGAAGGCTGCATGGAGGTCCTGAGGCAAGTGATCCAAACCAAGGTGAGTTTTGACTCTGCACCCTGCCTTCTTAGCAAGGGATGCCTTTATACCCAGGGCTTGAAAAACAATTTTTTTTCTTCTGCAACAGCCTGTACCTAAAGGTGCTTCTTGCTGTTACACCATCTTCCCCGCCCCTCAGGTATCTTTCCATCTGGGCGGGACTGACTGCTTGCTGGCCTGAGGCACACACTCTCCCACACCCTTTCCTCCCTGCCCTTCTTGCTCTCAAGTAGGACCTTCCCCCTGTTTCTACCCATTAAGCTCACTCCTCAACAAAGAACATACGTAAAACACTGCACTCATCTTCAGTGTATACAGATCCGTGAGTGGTTTCATTGGTGCACCCAACACCTGTCCCTTCCCCATCAATAACCCACAATAAGCCCACAGAGGGAACCACCGCCACAGATGAGCTGCACCTGTCTTATGCTTTAGGAAAATGGAATCCCGTAGCACGACCACTCAGTTCTGGAAACGCAAGCCTCGCCTCCTCCAGGTGGCCTCCTCAGATGCAGAAGCCCACACTTCCATCCTCAACCAGTCTGTCGGTCCTGCTCCCAGTCTCTCCCCTGCACAGCCCTACCCCACTGCCAGCCAGCTGTAAGCCTCGTGGAGGCAGGCATCTTGTCTGTTCCATCCACTGCCTCACCTCCAGAACACTGCCCAGCACGTAACGAGGCCTCGGCAGCTGTTAGCCTCAGGAATCGGTCAGTCATCACGCACTGCCCCCCACGGCCTCACTCATCTGTTTCTCCTCCAGGCCATCAGCCTCAGAAGGGCAGGAACTGGGTCTTGTTCTAAATCGTTATGGAGCACTTCTGTGCCAGCGACGGTACTGTCTTGTATTTGTCTTGTATTTCGCAAGTCCCATCGAATTTCATCTTCACAACAATCGCAGAAATTAAATAGCAACATCATTATTTCCATTGTGTTGTTCCGAGGACGAAGCTGGTCTGGAAGGTCAAGAAACACTTGCTCCCGGAGACAAGGCTAAGAGGTAGAGTCAGCATATAAGCCAGGGGGTCCGGGGCCTAAAAGGCGGTGCTCCCTAGCAGGTGTTTACAAAACACTGAAGGAGTCAGGAAGGGCGGGAACTGCAGTGTGCTGAAAGACAGCCTCCTGTGAGAAACGGGCCGGGCCCCAGCCTCGCAGGTGCGTCGAGGAGGAAGTGCTGTGACACTGATGGTACCGCTTGCTTTTCGAAACCCTGCGACAGGCCACAAAGGGCTTCAGGGCGGTTTTATAAAGAACGGTTACTTTATAAAGCACAACCTCCTTTAAAATGATCCCACGCAAACACTTCCATCTTTGATACCATCTCTTCATCGGAAAAGATCTATTTTTATACTTGGGCTCATGGGGATCTTCCAAAGCACAAACGCAACGGAAAACGAAGTACTACTTGCCAGATGGAAGACCCGGTCACCAAGAGAAACGAAAGGTGACCCGTGTGCATCCCTGTGCGTGCGGCACAGCCGACCACGTCGGCCTCCTCTTGGCCTCCCACCTCTGTGGCCCTGACTCCCGTCTGCGGCCCTTCGAGTCCCGCCCTGGGCACAGCCCGCCTCTGGCATCCGGTGGCCCGTTTCAGGGCCAGCCTGACCCTGCAGCCAGTTTCCAGAAGTCCAGATGAAACCTCTCACTCCCGTGGCATGCTGCCTGGATGCTAATGGCCTCCCTTTGACAACGCGGCCCCTCACAGAGCCTCAAGAGGACAGAACAAGACACTCCTTGTTGCCCTCGCTGAAAGGAGCCGCTTCTTGACATGGCTTCAATGGAGCCGGTCCCTCACCCCCCCACCCCCCCACATGCCGTCAAAACTGCACAACTTCCCCCTGGGGCCTCCGAGAGCCCTGCCAAGGAGCTCCTTCCCACTAGGAAGCAGAAAGCACTGCATCCCTGAAGCAGGGAGGAGACTCCCTCAACAGAAGAGGGAATTCTAAGAACAAGAGAACCCAGGGCACAGACATACCCATTATTAAACTGAGTTACGAAGTGTGGGGCTCGGTCGAAGATGATCTTCTCCCCGGGGACAGGAGGAAACAACCCCTTGTGAATTCACAGCCCGCCCCACCCTCTGTTCATAGACTTTTCCCTTTGCCCAAATAAAGGGAGAGAATGGGGAGCACTGCATTCGTGTGGACCTGGGCACATCACCTCCGAGACGCCCGGCCACCGCTTCTGTGGACCACCATCCGCCGAGCACCTCTGGCCTCCACATGAGCCCTGTGTTAGGACGGGCTTGCAAAGTGAATAAAACAGGGTCTCTTGCTCTCAGCAGCCTCCAGCGTGAAGGAGCAGAGAGGGAAGAAAACAAACACACAGAATCCAACACAGTGTGCGATGGGCTGTGTGTGGTAGAACATTCTGCTTAAGACACTTGACGCCCACGGAGAGAGAGAAGACCGAGAAGAGACATCTGACACGAGTATCTGCACGTGAGGCCTCTCCTAAGACCCAAGTTCTCCACACACGGCATACCAGCAGGCACCCCCGGCTCCCTCCGCAGGAGCCAACTGCAGTCACACAGTAGACTTAAACTTCACTGCACAAAAGTCAAAGACACAGGGCGCCTGGGTGGCTCAGTGGGTTAAGCCTCTGCCTTCGGCTCAGGTCATGATCTCAGGGTCCTGGGATCAAGTCCCGCATCGGGCTCTCTGCTCAGTGGGGAGCCTGCTTCCCCCTCTTTCTGCCTGCCTCTCTGTCTACCTGTTCTCTCCCTTTCTCTGTCAAATAAGTAAATAAAATCTTAAAAGAAAAAAAAAGTCAAAGTCTTTTGTCAAAGACAAAGCTGGACTTCTCACGGATTACCAGGCATCTGCTAGAAAACAAATATGTACCAAGACTGGGCTCTGAAACGAAGACACAGGGCCACAGACAGACTGGGGACTGAAGAGCGTGGGGCGTGTCCACGGAGGACTTCACCGAAGTGAGCTTTAACCAGCAGCCAGCCGATGGTGGCTTTTTTTTTTTTTAAGATTTTATTTATTTATTTGAGAGAGAGAAAAGCAATCACAGTGGAGAGGGATGGCGGAGGGAGAGGGCAAAGGGAAAAGCAGACTTGTCACTGAGCAGGGAGCCCAAGACAGGACGTGTTCCCACGACCCTGGGATCATGACCCAGACTGAAGGCAGACACTTAACTGAGCCACCCAGGCGCCCCAGGTGGCGGCTCTCTACCCTCCCTTGCAGCATCTTCCAGTGGTAGCCGGCCAAGTACTTTCTGTGTTCCTTCCCACAGTCCACAAATTTACCTACACTTCCTTTTGAAACTCCTGTACCCATGGCCTTTGGGCAAAAGTCCTTCAAGCCTCTGTGAAGGGTAGGGATTGTGAGGATGGTGGTGGTTTTTGTTCATTCTCTCACACATTCGGTTCAACCAGATGAGTTCAATGAACGGCTCCATGAAAGAAGCCCAAAGGGTCAAAGGGTCTTCATGTTGCTGTACAACAGAATTTAACAAAGCCGAACACACACTCAACTCATGGGATTTAAAAAATTGAACCAAAGCAAAATAATTCCCGATGCCCACGACAAGAGTTCTAAAATTTAGATTTTATGGCATGTTACATAATTAAAGCCACTATTTCTTGTGTGTCATATCAAACAGCTGACGAGACAAGAGTCAGGCCTGGAATCCTGGAATAACCAAAAGTGGGTCAATTCCCTTTTTGCTCCATGATAAAAGACCCACACCGTCGCCTGCCCTCCTGTTTCCTTGGGGTTGGCGATGAGTGTCACAAAAGACCAAGTACTCTGAGGGGCACTGTACGATGGAAGAGATCCGGCTTGGATGTGGATTCCAGAGGGGGGGGGAATACTAAAGCCTGTCAATAAACACATTTTTCCCATATAAATTATCCTCTCTTGTGGATTTCTGTTAGAGGATGAAGGGTAAGAGTATGTCAGACATACTTTACAATTTTTTTCCATCCCATTTACTTCCTGTTGTTAATTAAATCATTAACAGAGGCAGGAAGGCCACAACAGACTCTGGGCAAACAATGCCCCTTTATCAGGAGGCCCGGGAACTGGCTGTCTGGATGGTTGACAGGACCCACCACATCCACGAGGCTTCTGCTTCTTTCAGTGAGAGAGAAATTTTGCAAGCAATCTCAATTTTGATTATGGTTTCAGGTGATTATATCCTATAGTTAGACATAAAGGGTAAAGAAAATGTGCATTCATCCCTGAACACGTCTGGATGTCTCACCACCACACACACTGGGCCCCAATGCCACACAAATTCCACCATAGACCCGGGAAGCCGGGGACGCCACTTAGCTGCTGCCCCTCGGCCGTGCCAGCTGCAGCTGTCCCTGCTTCGTCTTCATGAAGGCAGACAAAGGGGGCTGTCCGGCTCCCACATTCCTCTAGAAAGGCCCAGAGGGATAAGAATGACAGCGGTAAAACATTCGTCCTTTGTCCTTTTATAAAGGATACGCTTTTATACTTTCCACAGACTGCTGTCTCGTGAACAACATGACTTAAGATCCTTCACGGGCAGACAGAGAGAACCCAGTATACGTGGCTTAAATGTACGTCCTACAGAAATGTTAACCACAGCCCTTGTAACAAATGTGGAAAAACAAGTGGAATTTAGAGAAAACTTGCTCAGGCAGCACAAAGGGACAGTGACCATCCAGACAGACAGTGACAGGGAAGCATGATTTCCCTCCAAGAGGCCACAATTCCACCTTGTCTAGCAATTCCAAAAATATGTACTGGGAACCTGCTATGTACAAAGTAAGAAAAAGACACAGCCGAGCGGAGGGATTCATCATAAAACCACGCACAACTAACTGGAGAGCGGGGGGATGGTTAGGGGGCCATTGAAGGGTGGCTCAAAAGGTAAGTGATACAGGGGCGTCTGGGTGGCTCAGTCAATTCAGCACCCGACTCTTGATTTCAGCTCAGGTCATGATCTCAGGGTTGTGGGACAGAGACTCGTGTCAGGCTCCCTGCTCGTCAGGGAGTCTGCTAGAGATTCTCTCTCCCTCTCCTTCTACCCCACCCCACCGCTCACCTGCTCACTCTTGCTCACTCGCTCTCTCCTACAAAACTTAAAAAAAAACAAGGTAAGTGATACATGGGTTGTCCCCAGAAGGAGGTAGTGGCATGGAAACAACTTTTTGTACAGGAAGAATTGGCAGATGACAGATTTGTGCAGACCTGAAGTGTCACAAATGACACCAAGTCTCCAGACTGGATAAATGTGAAATGGTGCCAATGGTTCCAGTTACAGAAATGTGCATTTAGGGAAAGCGCTGGGTAGCTGACTGGTCCAGGCAGGCTGCATTTCTGATGGGAAAGCGAGGAGGAATGGCTAGAAATAGAAGGAAAGCTCCCCCTGCTTATGCAGTCTCTCTCTCAATAAAGTGTTAAAAAAAAAAAAGAAGAAGAAATGGAAGGAAAGCTAAGAGAGCACAGATAACAGATTAAGGAAATGTCAAAAAGGGGGTCAAGATGAGAGAGCTGATCAGTCAACAGAATGAAATGAGATGAAAGGGAGAGAAAGGAAGACTGACGGCTGGGGTAACCAGCAAGGCACTGCTCTCCTTTCCATGGAACAACCTCGACCGGGCAGGAGAGGAGAAGCCACACCAAAGACCATGAAGGAGCAATTTAGCATACCGTGTTAGCTCCTCAAGCCTAAAATCCAAGGCACCATCAATTCCTCTCTTTCCTGCATGGCCACCCCAACTCATCCAACCCCCCCAGAACCATGTTTCTATCTCCTCTCTCAGAACCCGGCCCAGGCCACATCCAGGACTCCCCTTGACTACTGCAACAGGACCCTGTTTTGTTTTGTTTTGTTTTTTAAGATTTTATTTATGTATTTGACACACAGGGAGGGAGAGAGAGAGACAGAGAGGTGCACAAGCAGGGAGAAGGGCAGGCAGGGGAGAAGTAGGCTCCCCACTGAGCAAGGAGCCCGATGCAGGGCTCAATCCCAATACCCTGGGATCATGACCTGAGCCAAAGGCAAATGCTTAACCCAGGTGTCCCAACAGGACCCTATTTGCTCTCCCTGCTGAAACTTCTGCCTTCGTTCCAGCCTTCCTCAGGGAACTCTCTGCTATAGCTTACAAAACTCTAGATGATGTTTCTCAAAATGTGTGTGGTGAAGAACCAGTCCTCACCTCTCCCCATCTGTTGTGGACCAAGTGTTCTTCAAAATACAACAAAAGTGAGTTACTGTTAATCACATGCCTTGAGGCTGCCAACATGTCAAAACGCTGTAAGCTCTTAACCGCTTCCCTCGTGCCCAGGCGGAGACGGTGTGAGGACTGCCGACGGCCCGGCCCCCACACGGGAATTCCAGTGCTCTGGCCTCTGATGGCCTCTTGACCACCACCCTCTCCCTCCTTTATTCTGACCTTGCCTCCTTCACCCTATTCAAGCCACTTTGACAACATCAGACTCGTCTCCCTAGAAGTTGTGCGCCTGCTGTTGCCTTCACCCGGATCACTCCGGCCCCGCGTTTTCCCATGTGCTGACTCCTCATCACTCAGGGTTCGGTCCAAATGTCACCTCAGAGACGTCTTCCTGCACCATCCATTCCGGATTTTATTACTAAATATTTCAAACAATGGGAGGCCCTAAATTGCCCCTCTGGGTTTCCACAAATATTTTTCCTTTTTAGAGTCTATGAACCGAAGGGCACAATCCACGTTTTAGTAGTTTTCCCCATTTCATAGCAACTGGCTTCCTGGAGTTTCCCTTTCCAGATGTCCAACAGGGCCAAATGGCAAGGGAGGGCTGAGCAGTCTACTGAATGGAGGCTTAGTAGGATAATTAAAACTTGTAACCAGAAAGAACACTAGATTCAGCAGGGTCAGGGCCTGGCCCCAGCTTTGGCAACAACTCACTTCCTGTGTGACTTTAAGCAAATCACGTCACCTTCATCTCATTTTACATCTGGGAGAGGAAAGGAGGGAAATGGAGCACAGACTAATCATTAGAGTCACCACCAATTTTACTACCTAAGTAAGACACTTTAGAGAGTCAAAGAGGGCGCTGTTCTTAATTCTGGCAGCACAACACACATAATATTGATCCTGGGGAAACCAAGACAGATGTCGCCTTACCTCGGCTCCCAAGTTTCACCCTTCTTTAGAAACATCTACGGGCGTTCACCTTCCTCATGTTCCAGGGCTGGCTCCATCTGGCACATCCCAGGTGCTCTGTAAGTGCTCACCCCACTTCCTTTTTGGGGGCTCTCCTACATGCTTTATATAGTCCAAGCTACTGGTCTGTTCTACAATTTCACCATCTTATAAAGACTGAACTGCCCCTGTGTCAAACAGCGATGCCCCTCCTACTGACAACAGTTTTTCCAAGAAGGTAAATATTTAGGTAGGAACCTCCTCCTTTTTCAAACCAAAGAATAAGTAGTCAAAGGACCTACGTGACTAGTCTCATGTTGTACAATTATTAAAAGGCTAGAATAGGGTGAAAACCTTGTTTTCCAAACCAGTTTGCTAGCAGACCATATTAACCACCTATAACATAAAAGAGAGGAAACTTAAAACACACATATTCACGTATACATGTTGCAAATCTCAGAAGCAAAGAGAACAGTCAATACGGACTAAAACTCTGATTGCTCGAAGCCAGGGCTGACCTACACTTCTTCAAACACTGCATTTAACAATTTGCTAGCAGTCAGTTGTTTTTTCTAAGGAAAGTACATCTTGGCTGTAATAGATTTTCCTTCAGGACCAATGCTATTTTATGCTTTGGGTGCTTCAAAGGAGTCCATTTATTTACTTCTTAACCAAAACTGAGTTGGTGTTGGATGGGAAGGCAGTGGGGGAGTCGCTCCTGTGTGCAAGGAGACTTCTGCCTCTCTAGCCCTTCCAGAATGTTCTTTCGCCATTCATTAAAGAATTACAGATCTGACTCAGACCCATGACTCATACCATTTATGGGTGACATGAATCAATATTCTGAGAACATTTCTGATTAAGGAAATGAATATCCATTCAGCCCATGGCAAGATCAAACGGCAAGGGTGTTGAACAAATGCTACAGAACGTCCCAGGAGAGGATCTAGCCTTGGTACACAAAGAACTGGACATGTCAGTTTACTTTCTATTCTTCTGGAATAATCTCAAAACAAGTGGAGGTCACACGAATTCGGAAAGAGACCTGAATAAAGAGGAACCCTTATAAACAGAGAGAAAAGGAAAACACAAAGCAAAACCAGTAACACTTTCACCATTACAAACGAAAACTGACAAGTGAAAATCTGTTTCTGAGATGTCTCTAGAATGTCTAGACTATCACTCATTTCCAAAGCCTTTAAGACTTTTTCCATCCTCAAAGTCATATAAGGGGGCTCCTGGGTGGCTCAGTCGGTTCAGCATCCAACTCTTGATCTCCACTCAGGTTTTGGTCTCAGGGTCCTGAGTTCAAGCCCTACATTGGATGCTGGGCATGCAGCCTACTTTAAAAAAAAAAAAAACAAAAACAAAAACAAAAAACGTCCTATAAGATCCAAAGCTCAGACATACAAAATTCTCTTTTTAAGAAAGGCTTCCCCAAACAGAGGAAGGCTAGATCTGTCTTCACTCACGAGGGGTTTAATAACTTTCTGAGTTAGGAAATGCCTTCCTGAGCCCGGGTCTTGGATATGTCTCCTGCTGGTCACCTGTATAGACCAGTGAGCACCATACTCCCCCAGAGGAGCAAACACGCCTGGAATGTGGCTGTGCTCTCTAGCAATTTCAGGGAAAAGCTCTAGGACCTTAGAAAAAGGCATTTCTCTGTTTTATAAACAACACAAAGGAAGAAGATTCTTTTCTTATTCCCTGTGCTAACTCTCAAGTTCATTTGGAATACTCCACTTGGGCCATTTTCAAACCTCAAATAGATTTTACAACAACCTGTCCCTCTTGGTCTTCTTTAGCCTTTGAGAATTTACTTTAAATAATCATTTAAGACATTTTAGTTGAATGCTTGATCATTTTAATCTTTCTCGGATGTCTCTCTTTAGCGATCTGAGAAGCACTGTTAAAATACTCTTAAGAAGGAGAGATACCATCCTGGGTTTATTTTCACTGAGCTTTTGTTACAGTCTTAGGGTTGTTATTCACCAGCTGTCAGTGCACTTTAATAGCACCCCCTGGGAACCCTGGCCGAGACGCGGAGGATCCCTGAGGACAAAGAGTGAGGGACTTCCCCGCCTTGTCCTCTACCGCTCCGCCCAGTAGAACACCTGCCTGTGATGACTGTTTCAAGAGGATGTTTCCAGGTTCCAAACAAATAAACAGGTCGATGACCTCTAGATGGACCACATCACAGGGAGTGGACTCAGAGATGAAGCCCTCTTGCCTTCGTCCGGTGTGAGGCTGGCTAACCCCTCAGCCACCGGTGCACCAGCAACCACAAAGAGCAGGACTGTTTATTCAATTTAGCATCTGCATCAACTCTGATGGGAAAGTGGATTCATTCATGTTTTCCCAAATGGAGTATCTCTTTGGATAGAAATCATGGGATGGGGTATTTGTTGTCTGGTTGATGGTAACTGACTACAAAATGGCCTCAGATCCCTTATCTAGGAAAACTTATGGCCGAGACTCAAACTACCAGATGTCACCTAACCCAAGGCTCGTGGGTCCTATCTTTATCAATGATTAAAATAAAGGGATTTTTAAACCACTCTCTAAATATAAAAGCACACGTAAAGCACAATCCATCCATTAAGATTCATGAAGGTGAAAATAATCATGTCCATCTCTCAGACGTTGAGGGGATCACAGTGAAAAGGTGAGCTTGATGAAGCCAGCAGACCCAGTGCTTGGTGCCTAACAGATGCTCAGCAAAAAATATACAGTAGCTACCCTTGACTGTTTTTAGGAAGTCTTAGACCAGGGCATGGAAGCAGGAAAGACAGGGAACAGACACGCTGCAACCCCGTCCCCACACACACTTACTGTGTCTCAGCCCGGAGCAGCATCTCCACTTTCTCACTCGCATGGTTACTAAGGATGGTCAGAGTGAAGAGGTGGTTGGCAGAGCTCTGTCTTGAATAAAGCATTGTGGAACTGTTCTTCCCTGGAGACGAATTCAGCTCTTCGTTGTCACAAGATTCCACCAGTAGCTGATCTCTTAAGGAATAATCATTGACGTTGTAACTTTCTTCACTGTGAGGAAAAGGGAAAGGAACATGTCAACAATTCAGCGGAGGGGACTGTGACACAGTCAGTTTTCATGTGGCCTTTGGGGAGAAGGCGTTGGGGAGGAAGGAAGGATAAGGAGAGAATGATTTATTTTAAAATGTGAGCTGGGGGGCGCCTGGGTGGCTCAGTGGGTTAAAGCCTCTGCCTTCGGCTCAGGTCATGATCTCAGGGTCCTAGGATCGAGCCCCGCATTGGGGTCTCTGCTCAGCGGCGAGCCTGCTTCCTCCTCTCTCTCTGCCTGCCTCTCTGCGTACTTGTGATTTCTGTCTGTGTCTGTCAAATAAATAAATAAAATCTTTAAAAAATAAAATAAAATAAAATGTGAGCTGGAATCTAAATTATATATATATATATATATATATATATATACAATGATTATGAATCAATATACACTTCCCAAATTAAAGCCATTAATTACTACTTCTCTGTATTATGCTAAATTCTATCTCAGGTTTAAAAAGCAATAGTAAACATGCCCTTCAACGGACGAATGGATAAAGAAGATGTGGTCCATATATACAATGGAGTATTGTGCCTCCATCAGAAAGGATGAATACCCAACTTCTGTATCAACATGGACTGGACTGGAAGAGATTATGCTGAGTGAAATAAGTCAAGCAGAGAGAGTAAATTATCATATGGTTTCACTTACTTATGGAGCATAAGGAATAACACGAGGACATGGGGAGATGGAGAGAAGTGAGTTGGGGGAAATCGGAGGGGGAGATGAAGCATGAGAGACTGTGGACTCTGAGACACAAACTGAGGGTTTTAGAGGGGAAGGGGGCGGGGGGTTAGGAGAGCCTGGTGGTGGGTACTAAGGAAGGAACACTGGGTATTATATGTAAACAATGAATCTTGGAATACTACATCAAAAACTAATGAGGTACTGCATGGTAACTAACATAACAATAAAAAATAATAATTGTAAACGCTCTAGCTTTCCTCTTACATTATCCTGGAACTGTTGTCACAAGTGAAACACACATGCATAGTGGTAATGCTTCCCCAGTCTTCCCTCTGTCCACAGAATAAAGAGGGACTCCCAAACCTACCCACAATCTGGGTAACAAGGGCTCACTCCCAGCCCTGTACTAGACACAGGACAGAAGGAGAGTGTCAGAGGTCTGCCTGAGCTGTCCTTCTCCCAACACACACAGCCTCACAACCCGCTTCAGAAACCATCAGCATTGATTTCTCTATCCCCGCTTTTGCCCAAGATCCCCAGTAGTCCCCACTCCCCTGGACTCTCATTCCCATAGCACCGTGAACACACCTGATCTGGCCCCGCCCTCCCTGAGCCCCTCAGTTGGTTTCTGAACCCCTTCTACTGGGTCCTCGAGAAATGGACCTCACAAAAGGAATCCAGCAAGATCTTAACAAATCCTCAGCCTTGTCCTTGAACCCTCCCTTTCTGGCCTTAACAGAAATTTGGCTGTCCCTGGAAAATGTGGCCTCCCCCGAAGGTTCTCTGCCAGCTTGCTTCTTGTTGCTGCTGTCAGAAAATAATCTCTTCCCCCTCCCAAAAAGCCTTTAGCTTGGAAGCTCATGCTGTCTGGCTCTGCCTCATAATCAAAGTCAGGGACAGACTCCTTATGAGTCACCCACCCTTATGAGTTTAGTTGCTGGCTATGATGTCTCCCCAACACGACTTTCTTGAGTTTCCATGGAGGGGAGACTTCCATTACTCTGGCTTCTCAGTTCCTTGACTTCCCCTTCACCAACCATCTTATCCTCTCTCCTTCAGCTACCCCACCACTGTCACACCCTAGACCTTGTCATTGCCATCGACCGCAACATCTCCGTAATCCCAGTGTCAATCATCCTCTTCAGCCACCTGTCTCTCCAATTCCCTTCTTTCTTCTAATCCTCAACCCCAGTCATTCTTTAGCCCTCTGACTCTACCACCTTTCCCCTGTCCTTAAACCCTTCACGCCCTCTCATTCATGCTTATTAAACTACCCAGCTTGGACCTCTTGTAGTTATAATACATAGTTACAATCACTCCGTGCAAATACACTCACCTCCTTGGCAAATCCCAATCCTGGATAGATCCAACTCTCCCTCTACTCTGCCTGCATGTGTACCCTTGCAGCTGAACACGGGAGAGCTCTAGAAATAACTGCTGAATAAATGGATGATTATCTAATGTATCCTAATATATTCTAGGAACAAAACTGACTGTTTACCTTATTTAAAAATAATTGCAAATGTATGAACTCAGAAGAACTAAGAGAAAAGGAAACCCCTTGTGCCTTATCAACTACACTAGGAATTTCAGGATAGGCCACTTTGCTCAAGATTTCTTGGAATTTCTCTCATTCAGTGGTGGACATCTGCCTGTCAACCCCTTCCTTGTAACTCTCCTTAGACAACTTTATAAAATCTTTACCAAAATTTAGTTTGATGGATACCCCCCTCAAAAAGACAGCAAGCAATTATCTATAAAAGCAAAATACTACCTTCTGATCAAGTCCAACTTGTTGCTAGGGCAATCATCTGTATTAACTGAGAGTTCCCATGGCAAGATCATTTCCAAAGCTCTCCTGAAACTGCCTACAGACCAAGATGGCCATAGTCAGGATATATAAAAATAGTTCTCACATCAGAATAAGGTTTATCAAAGTTCGTATGATTTTTACAAAAAGAGAAAGCAGGATACTACACTTTACAAACAAATAAGGTTCTATAAATATGTATGTATATATATTTATTCTAGAGTGAGAGAGAGAGCACAAGCGTGGCAAGAGGCAGAGGGAAAGTCTCAGGCAGGCTCCCCACTGAGTTCAGTCTGATGTGGACTTGATCCCACAACCCCGAGATCACGACCTGAGCTGAAATCAGGAGTTGGCGGCTTAACCAACTGAGCCACCCAGGATCTCCAGGTTATATATTTAACAGGCCATTTTACCAGAAGCAAAGCAGTCAATTTTTGGAAGTGCAGGGAAAGTTTATAATGTTGTCTAGATATCTCAAACATCGACTTAACAGCTCAGGACTCAGGATAAACACCAAACCACAAAACATAAAAGCAAAAAAACTAAAGCAAAATCTCAACAACATCAAAAACAAGAGAAAGGATGAGATGAATGAGGGCTTGTTATTGTGCTCTTTCTGTTCCTCTTAATCTTCTGGCCCAACTCACAAGGTAAACAAGATGGTCAGTTAGGCAAAGACACCCCTTTCTAGTTAAAAATAATTGTTTGCTCAGAGAAATCCAAGCATCCCAGCGCGTGTGCATGGGTATTCAGGTAGTGCCCTAAACAATGACACTGCACAGGTATTCTTCCTATTTCCAAAGAAATAAAAGGCAAAGGAACCATCATTCAAGATGACTCAAGTTCCACCTATGTGGCAGTCCCCACTAGAATCCAAGACCCAGAGGCCGTGTAAAGGAAGGCCGTGTAAACAGGCATGAATAAACTAGCTGTCTTCTCCTTTTGGTTTTCTGAGTTCCTCTTTTCCCCAGTGTTTATATAAATACAAACAATATCTGCTAGTGTGTTTCATTAATGCTCTGAATCTTTCTTCTGGGGGCAATTAAGGCCAGAAAAAGTAGAAAAAATAAGAGTGGGGTTTTTTTTGTATTGTTCTCTTAAGCAATGACAATCACAACAGCATTAAGAGCTGAGGTGACTGTGTGACCCCACTTCTGCCTGTTATCCTGGGAAGGTGGACTGTGGCCACTTTACAGCTCTGTAAGGCCCCCGCTTCTGCGCATCTACACATCTGTGTCATTGATTATGACCGAGCAGGGAACCTGCCCCACTGTTCGGACTTCGGCATCCAAACAGGACACAGGAAACACGTCTTTGTGGTGGTTGATTTTTTTTTTTTTAACGGATTCAACAGCAATTATCCAATATCATTATTTCTTCTAGACATGTAAACTTGTTTATTACACAATAAATAACACTTACAACTTCTTTACTTCTTTTTTAATAGACTTATTAGAAAAAAAACCTTCGTTTCATTTAACAGTAGTGAAATAAATTGATTATTTATGTACACCGTCTACTGTTCAAACACAACAGGACAAAAACTAAAAAGCAACTCCCTCTTGCTAGCACGTCCGTCCTCTCCCACACATCCAGGCTCACACACTCAACCTCCTCAAAGTTCAAAATAACCGTATTTTCTCCTCTCAGAATCTGCTAAATACTGGATGAAATTCATTCCGCTCATGTCAGTCAGCACCTTACTTGCTCATGCTGCTACCAAAAGGATAACTCTGGGTTAAAATATGTGCCTCAGCGGGAGGGAGAGGGGCGAACCCCCAGGCAGAGGCAGCGACTTACGAACTGCTGCCCCCCTCGGCTTCCTCCCCCAAGTCCAGCAGGGATAACGCAGCCTCAGCGGGGCTGGGAAAGACCCCTTTCCCGAGGGAAGTTGATGCTAATCAGACTTCCCCGTGTTTGTCTCTATCATTTAACAAACATATGGTTTACATAGTCTCCGAAACAATTTGGACCATGTAATTAGGAAGTTAAATTGCTCAGAAAAAGGCAAATGGAAAAACCACCTTTCCTTGCATGGAGAAGTTTATACGTGGACTTCCTCCGATTGTCTGATAGGAGCTGCAAGTTCGCCAGCTGCGCACGGAGGCCGTCTGCTCTGCGAGGGCAGCGGCCCCTATCAGGTGCAGCAGTCAGATCTATAGAAGTCTCTAGCTCTGTGGTGTAAACAATGATCTGATTCCCTGTTGAAACCTACCTAAAGTTCTAGTAACCTCTGCTGAGATTCTTGTCTTTTTTTTTGAACCGAGATAGAGAACGATCTGTAGACAACAGGATGTGGTGGTAAACACATACCTCAACTCTTCTCCCTCAGGAAGGCATTCTTTGGTTAGGCACCCCAGACAGTGTGTGGTCCTACTCTACGCTACCTCGCCTCATGGGTTAGAACACCATATACCTTACTGTGAATACTGGCTTTCTTAAAAAGATTATTATGGACCACTTTGAACTTTCCCATCAATTTCTCTAAAGGGTGGAATTTGTCATAATGGGCCGATATTCATTACTTTTCAATCAGGACAGGACGTGACAACAGCGGACGACATGCCCTCATTTTTAAGACACCACAAGCACATATATCCACATGCGTTAGCGAGCGTAGGATGCCAGACACCAACCTCAGTGTGGGACTTGCTCTGGGGAGGAGGAGGAGGACGGAGATGGGATGGAGACACTGTAAATGCATCTGTAATATTACCTCAGGTTTTTTTGTTAAAGAGGAGCACTCTGACAACAATATGGCAAAAAGTATCACTTCAATCTAGATGATAGGTACGTCAGTGTTTGATAATTTTCTGTACATCTGAAATACTTTATAAGCCCAGCTTATAAACAAAAACTTAATAATAAATGCATGACATAGTAATAAATTAATAAAATAAGTAATAAAATAAATACTAGTGAATAATTGTATATTATATATTAATAATAACTAATAAAATAAATGAATGTGTGAGGGTACAGTTGAAGTGACTATTGCATGATGGAATTTTTTTTTGCCCTATAGACAACTGATTACTGGCAGATGACATCATTGCCTAAAAAGATACTGCAAAATGAGAGTCAATTCAACAAAGTGGTTGGGTTAAGGGAAAAAAAAAAAAAGGTTTCCTGTGTATGAATGACAGTCAGTTAGAAAATGTAATAGAAGAAGTCATCTTATTTATAATAGCCACAAGACCCATAAAATGTTTGGGATTAAACCTAACAGGTTTCTGCTATATGAAAACAGCCTCCAGATACTTCAGAAGTCCCGAATGGATAGGAGAGTTTGATATTATAGAGGTATCAATTCTTCCTAAATCAAAATATAATTTTATCACAATCCCAATGAAGTACACACAGCGTTTTTGGGTGAAGAGGGGGAATAGTGAAGCTGATTCTAACCCATACAAAAAATAATCATGTAAGCCCAGTCAGAAGGATTATGAAAAAGAATGAGAGTGATCCAGCCTAAGGACACATTGAAAGCATATTGTAAAACTACAGTAATTCAAAGACTGGGCCTGGGCCAGTAGTTGACAGATGGATTAGTGAAATAGAATAGTGGGTTCACAAATTGACCCAAACACATTTGGGAATTTAGGACATAGTATAGGTGACATTTCAGATCTATGGGGAATTAACAGGTTAGTCACCAAATAATACTGGAACATCTAAAAAATAAAAAAAGTTTGGATCCCCATCTCATTCAGTAACCAGGATATTTCCTTGGACCCAAGCTCAGGGCACATTAAAAGTCACAAGGAAGAGGGGGCGACAGAGCACAGACTCAGTCCTGGGCACTGACCCATCAGGGCCTGCCTTGTGCCTGGGGGAGGTGCTTCTAAACATGCAAATGCCTCTGGGAAAGTTTCCATCTTAAACCTTATTAGCAAACATTTTACTTTAAGTACATAATAAGGATGACCAGGAAGGGGAATTAGGCTTAGTTGACCAAGATGGAGCCAGACATTGGAAAGGAAAGATGTGGTGGGGGATGTGGCAGGAAGGGTTGGATTGTGAAGGCTCGC
Source organism: Mellivora capensis (assembly GCA_004024625.1). Classification (NCBI taxonomy): domain Eukaryota; kingdom Metazoa; phylum Chordata; class Mammalia; order Carnivora; family Mustelidae; genus Mellivora; species Mellivora capensis. The sequence goes on along the minus strand of PISX010000996.1, from coordinate 137,636 downwards.
TTTCCCATAACCCACTGCTCCCCAGCCCTGTGAGTCGTATCACATTTGACCATGGTGTTGTTCTGGAATTTTCTTTTATAGCTAAAATCTGACAGGTGGAAACCCAACCAGCACCTGCAACTCTTCTTCTCATAAGAGTTAAATTTAGAAGAAAAGATGCTATCAAGAATTATCCAAACCAACATGTTTTTCTGCATATATCAAAATAGTGATGTGTATTCATTTAACATACTCTCAGGTTCTCTGCTCTGAAAAACACTTACTTGGCCAGTGCCAAGATAAATGTCTTCTGAGCTAGCAGCTGCCTGCATTTTTTGTTTTCTCAGACTCTGTCCCTACACGCTGAAGGAATTGCTCCCCAAGGTCGTCATGGCCCAGCACCCCACCAAATCCAATGACCTGAATTTCAGCACTATTCTCCTTAACATCTACAAAATTTGATTTTGTCCAGCACTTGTGACAGCCTAAAACTCAATCTTCCTCTTCTAATGTCTCTGTGACATTTCTAAGTCATCCTCCTTGCGGGTCACTCTCCAAGATCCTCTCCTAATCCCCTGCTTTTCCCTCAGGGATTTATTATGGCTCCACCATTCTCCCAGTGTGCTGATTTACAGGACCTGAGGAGGTTTTTATAAGATCAAAGGAGACTTTTCCTACTTTCCTTCAAGACACATTTAAGAATTCTTCCTGGCCAGATCTTAATTTGTTTCTCTTCCCCTTCTGAAAACACGATTTCTAAATCCCCATATGTGATCTTGTGCTTATTAACGAGAATAAAGATTACCCTAGTTAATATTTCTGGGACAAAGACTCTTGGTCTAAATTGAAATTTATTTTGAGTGAAGATGGATGTTGATTTCAGTTTTAAAGCTTGGTTTTAGAATAATACAAACAAGTTTTGGTTTTGTTTTTGTTTTTTAATATGGAACGCTTCATGAATTTGCATGTCATCCTTGCGCAGGGGCCATGCTAATCTTCTCTGTATTGTTCCAATTTTAGTATATGTGCTGCCAAAGCAAGTACTAGAATAATACCAACAAGTTTTGATTGAAGTGCTGTACAAGTTTCAAGTAATGAAGTACAGTATAATAGGTAGGAGTAGAGACTTGGTTTAGAATGTCTGGTAAGAATCCCAATTCTATCACTTACTCACTGTGATCTTCAAGTTACTGACCCTCTCTGTATTTTCTCACCTGTAAAATGGGAACAATATACCAATCTCCTTAGATTGTTGTAAGAACTAAGAGAGATATTATATTTATTATCTTATTCCACATAAAGCTCTTACAATCATGTCTGGCTCACAACCAGTAAACGTTAGCTATTATTTTTAGTTTTCCCGACAGATCATGCATTTTAATTGCCTGACATTCTGTTAAAGGCTTGATAATTACAGGCACTTTGCAAACGGGCAAGTAGACTAAGCATGATTTGAACTAAACACCTGGGTCAAGAAATTCATGGTGTGGCAGCACTCCCAGCAAAACAAGCCACGATACTTATCCAGAAGCTGATTTCAAACAGATTTATTTGCCCAGTTCCTCAAAAATAATTCTTAAGACTAACAAACATGCTGCAGGCTTCCTATTTCATTGTCAATATATAACAAATAGTTATAAGGACCGTGTTTGTTGGTAAGATAAGGATCTGATGTGAATCACTGTCCCCCCAAATTATGGCTAGTTACCCATCACAGGACTTCTTCCCCTCACCACGGATCTCCAGATTCCACACTGCAGGACCCTGCATGTCCACAGGATGCCCTGAACCTGTGGTCCTCAAAAAGGACAGATGGGCAGGGCTGAGAGGTAGTTAGCACCTTACTGAAGCTTTCTCGTTGGCATAACCAGAACCAAACAAGCTCTGAAGGACAGGTAGGCAGCTTCTTAAGTTGGTAACAGGGTGACTACAAATGACTAAGTAATCCTCACATTCAGGTTTCCTTCCACTGACTTCCACAAGTGAAAGGAAAAAATACACACTGAATTCACTTTCTTCAGCCACAAAGTTATCCTATCTACTAATCAGTCGTAAGGGATGTTGCAAGAGAACCGCTACTACAAAAGTGTGAAAGCGATTCACATCAGCTTATAATAAAAATAGATCAATGGTTACTGCTCACTCACTTGGCGTCTGATATGGACGGAGAGGGAGAGGCATTGGGTTAAACACATTTATTCCTAAGATCACATATCAGGAGCCATAAATCAGGTCTGACCACAGAGTCTGACCACAACCTTCAGACGTATAACACTGGCCAAAGGTATCAAACCATTTTTTAAAACTATAAAATAATCTAGAAGCAGAAGGGCAGTAACTTGATTTGTGCCAAGATCTTTAGAGAGAGAGAGAGAATACTAGGGATAATAATGATACTCAGCATGTTTCAGCCACTGAGCAGGGACTGTCCATTGTCTTAAGAGCTTTTTTTTTCTTTTTAAAGCTTTTATTTATTTATTCGACAGAGAGAGACAGTGAGAGGGAACACAGCACGGGGAGTGGGAGAGGGAGAAGCAGGCTTCCCACGGAGCAGGGAGCCCGATGTGGGGCTCAATTCCAGGACCCTGGGTTTATGACCTGAGTGGAAGGCAGACATTTAATGACTGTGCCACCCAGGCACCCCTGTCTTAAGAGTTTTACATGCATTATCTTATTTAATTCTCACAGAAATTCCATGAAGAAGATGAACTGTTAAACCCATTTTACAGATGAGAATACCCAAGATCACATGGCCAGGATTTGAGCCCAGGTCTACTTGACCCCAGACATTGATTTTGTGCTTCTTGGTCCCCACAGCTTTCAGCATTGAATAGCAATGTCAACTCTTCCTATGGGCTAGAGGAACTGATACCCAAACTACTCATGACATTAGAGGAATCAAGGGTATGTGGGGCAGCCCCCAAAAAAGAGGATAGAAAGAAAAGAAGGGGCGCCTGGGTGGCTCATTGGGTTAAAGCCTCTGCCTTAGGCTCGGGTCGTGATCCTGGGGTCCTGGGATCGAGTCCCGCATCGGGTTCTCTGCTCGGCGGGGAGCCTGCTTCCCTCTCTCTCTCTGCCTGCCTCTTTCCCTACTTGTGATCTGTCTCTCTTCCAATAAATAAATAAAATCTTTAAAAAAAAAAAAAGAAAAGAAAAGAAGCAGGGCTCCCATGCCTCTCCTACTCTATCTCACCATCCTGAATTTAGAACCCGTTACCACAAGTGGTCAAAAATAACCAAGGTTTATGTTCTGGGAATATAAGTGCTTTGAGTAAGAGAACCTTATGGCCTTTTCAAGATTCTCTTAAAGTTAATTTCCCAGGAAGAAGTTTACCCTGCGGAGGAAGAGAGACAATGTCAGGTGACTTCAGCTTTCTATGGTAAGAAAGCCTTCAAAATGGAAAAACTCAAAATGGGGTCAAGACAGGCTATGACCCTTTCCAGGGAGCTTGTGCAGCTGTAAGCCACTGGGCATTCAAACTCCTTGGGGAAACTTAAGTCCCTGAACTTATGATGGTGATCTGGTAGTAATTTTTATAGACAATCCTTTTTTAAAACTGTGAGGTTTTGTCATGTGTCTTAGAGTCCAAGTTATGTCAATATATAGCAGATTTATGTAACAAAGAATCAGGAAGTACAAATCCACAGCCTTAAATGTCTTCAGGAAGGAAATGTCATGAAAAGGAAACTCTTCCCTACACTCTGACGCTAGATTATCTAAAGGCAGAGAAAAGCTCGCAAGTACAGTTTGGTACTGGTTCTAATTTTCTCCTAGATCAGTAATGGTGTTTATCAAAACAAATAAAGAAATGTACCAAGTGTCTAGGTTATTTTTCCCAATGGTGTTACAGGATGACAGAACGGTGAAAATAGTCTAGGAAAATGAAGTTTAAAAAGAACAAGCATAGGGACGCCTGGGTGGCTCAGTCAGTTAAGCATCTGCCTTTGGCTCAGGTCATGAATGATTTGAGTCCTGGAGCTGAGTCCCACATCGGGCTCCCTGCTCAGTGGGAAGCCTGCTTCTCCCTCTCCCTCTACCTGTTGCTCCCCCTGCTTGTGTTCCCTCTCTCTCTCTCTGACAAACAACTAAAATCTTTAAAAAGAATGAGCATAAAGAAATTGTTCTGAGAGGGGGGCTGTGGAGTCAGAAACTCAGCTTAGAATCCTGGCTTTGCTGAGAGCCACTCTCTCTCTCTGCCTCAGGGTCCTTGGCCATAAAATGGAAAAAGTAGCAATCCTAGGTTGTTCTGACAACTCAGTGGTATGTTCCCTATGCACTTGGAGCACTGCTACTGGTACACTGTTCATGCTCCCTCCACAATACAGGTTCTTATCATCACTATCACTCTTACTATCGCTACTCCTCTAACTGCAGGGAATACCTGAAAACACCATGGTCACATTATTTGTGGGTGGAGAATTCAGGAGAAGAATGAAAAAACAAATCAGAACATGATACATTTACTGTTACAGACAAGACTAGACTGGACTTCTGCATTCTTTCAGTACGATGCCCAACCCCCAGATCAGGCCCATGGATCCGGGTGCTCCGAACGTGCCAAAGGACACATCTCGGCCGATGGGAACAAAAAGGCACTACGGACAAGACACTCACGTGAACCACAGCCAGATAAGCAGCACCAGCCAAACAGAACTGGGTTCTAGATCTCCAATCACTTCCGGCTTCTTTGACATGAAGGTCACACTCCCTTCCCCACGGTTATCCTAAAGGCAAGCCTGAGTTCTTTTACAGCGTTCTTTAGGCTGCCCAAACTCCTTGTATGTTAATTAGCGTCCCATGGAAAAGACCATTTCCAGGTTATGGCTGGAGCTGTCTGATCTAATCAGCTGTCAGCCTCCCCTGCTTCTCATTTACCACGCCCCACTGTGTCCAGCCCTAGGGGACGCATCTCAGCTGAGCTGAAATAATCATGGGTCTCCTGTTCCCCTTTGTCCTATGCCAGCATTCCCAGCCTCCCCTCTAATGACAAGTCTTGGGACCCATGACTAAACTATGAGACATAAGAAGTCTTCAGGGGATTGTCTGGGAAAGGTTTTCCTCTGCTGATTAAAAAAAGAAAAGAAAAGAAAAGAAAAGCCTCTTGAGTAAAGAGCCCCCCTGGTCAGCCTCTATTTCTAAGCCTTGCCTCCCTCCTATGTCTTGGAACGAAATCATGAGGCTTGGACCTGCAGAAGCCATCTGCGACTGTGAAGCTATCTGCCTGGGGCCAAAAAGTGCAGAGAGCACAGTACAGCTGAAGAACGGACAAGGGCTGAGTTACTTGTGACCACAGGGCCCAGACTGCCCCCCTTTGTCACATGTTGCAGAGAGAAGGAACTGTCTAAAGGATCTGAACCTCTGTTATTTGAGGATTGTTGCATACAGCCAAAAGCTTTCCTAAGTGATCCAACAGTGAATCTCCCAAAGAAAAATGGAGATGGAGGGTTCCCCAAGCTCACCTGACTTGGGGTGTGTGTGTGTGTGTGTGTGTGTGTGTGTGAGAGATGATTCACCAGTTGTATTGCTGTAAACCCTTTAGTATGATTACACTTTTCCTTTCAGCTCAAAACATTAGTTGATATGATAGGACAAAAGGAAAGCAGTACAAAAAACACTTCCTCTGTAGAGCACACTTTTGCAAACATAGTCCTAAACGTTTTTGAAATTGAGGTTATATGGCATTTATGGATAAGTTTATAGGTAAAATCCCAGAGATATGATAAGCCACATGATAAACAGAGGTCCAGATTTGTTTTTGCCAAAATTAATCAAAAATTAATATCTAAGGGAGCAGAATACAAAAATCACATCCTCTAAAAATAAAGGAGAATTCAGAGGTGCCTGGGTGGCTCAGTGGGTTAAGCCTCTGCCTTCAGCTCAGGTCATGATCTCAGGGTCCTGGGATGGAGCCCTGTATCAGGCTCTCTGCTCAGCAGGGAGCCTGCTTTCCCCTGCCTCTCTGCCTACTTGTGATCTCTGTCAAATAAATAAATAAAATCTTTTTAGAAAATAAAATAAAGATAAAAATAAAGGAGAATTCAAAGTAATTTTAGTTTGGGAGTAGAATGAGGGGGGCCTGCCCTTGGAGTAATGCATTCCCTCCAACTGTTTATATTTCCACAATTAGTTCAAATTTAACAGATGTTTATAGATGATCATTATGGGCCTGGTCACTGGGCTACCCACTAAGTATACAAAGGTCAGCAAGACAGATGTGAACACATAGTAACACAAATGTTATGGTAGAGAAAGTACAGGGTTTTATGGGACCATAAAGCCACAGAAATGAATCCACTACCAAGGACTGGATAACTCCCAGTGGATCTGACAATTCATCTAAGACCTCAAGAATAAAAAGGCCTAGAAAAGGCTTGGGTGGAGTTGGATCAGTGAGGAGGGAGAAAAGTCAGGCAAAGAAAGTTGTGCCGGGTCCTGGTGGCTAGACAAGTAGTTCAGTATATCTAAGAACAAGGGAAGGCCACAGAAGGGCCATCTGCAAGAGATGGACGGAGTAGATGTGTCCTTTAAAAAGCATACTTTTGCATTCCTCCATAGAATGTCAAGTGGATGGGGGGATGGAGGCGTTCCAGTTAGATGTCTCATAGGTGAAGCCAAGGTGTCTCCACAAGGGCACTGGCAATGGGAGAGGAGAGAAGCCATTTCACGAGCTGCTTAAGAGACAAGTGATTGGCTGGACAGGGAGGACACAGAGCCAAAGCAGTCCTCTGGGTTGACTGTGGAGCAACTGGAAGCAGGGAGCGGCTTTAACAAAGGAGGAGAGACCCTGGAGAAGGAACAGGTCTGAAGGAGAAGATGTAGATGAAGGTAACCTATGAGTCCTCCAAACGGAGGTGTTCAAGTCACATGACCAAGACGACATTCCAAAATTATGTAAAATGGCATCAGTCAATGTTAAAATTAAAAAAAAAAAGTGTGTTCTACAACTGGCTTCAGACACCATTCTTAAGCACACTTATTCATTATGTGATCATAATCTAACAGTGGTGAAGGGCTGGCGGAGTGTAGGGAGTTGAACTGTGTCCTCCAAAAGTCTGCTGAAGTCCTAACCCCTGGTACCTGTACAAGTGACCTTATTTAGAAATATGGCCTTTGCAGATGTAATCAAGTTATAGTGAGATCATCCTGGAGTAGAGCAGGGCCTAAATCCAGTAACTGGTGTCCTTATAAGGAGAGAGAGATTTCAAGACACACTAAGACACAGAGAGAAGGCCATATGAAGACAGGCAGAGAGTGGAGTTACGCTACTCCAAGCCAAGGAGTCCCAGGGGCCACAAGGAGCTGGAAGAAGTGAGGCAGGATTCTCCACAGAGACTTCGGAGGGAGCACGGCCCTGCAAATATTTTTATTTTGGACCCCTGCCTCCAGAACTGGGACACAGTCCATTCCTATTGTCTTGAGCCACCCAGTCTGTGAGACTCTGCTATAGCAGCTGAAAAGAACTAACAGAGAGGAAACTGCTTTTACATCAGAAGAAATTGGGGGGAGGGGATTCAAGCCAGAGAGAAGGCACTGGAGAAAGGTAGAATAGGGTAGAAAGGAGAATTAGGTAATGCACCTCACAAAATAAGGCTTTTGAGAGTCTGAACCTATTTAGGTCTTGGATTCAGTTTTCACATTTCATGTGTGGACATAAAAGTACTTGGTCCCTGAGGCTGGACATGGGGATGGTCTGTGCACCGTAATGGATAATAATAAATAGGTTATTATTCAATAACTCTAGGAGTGCAACGCGGCCGTCTGTCGCCCTGTTACAGTATTACTGTTGGACACATTTGCACACACCCCTATCGGGAAGGCAGTACTCGTTGACAGTCTGACATCACCGCGGTTCAGCAGTTCTCAAATGGCGGCAATTTGCACCCCCTCACCCAGGGATATACAACAATGTCTGGGACATTTTTGGTTGTCCCAACTGAGAAAGAGAGACTATTGGCAAGTCGTGGGTAGAGACCAGGGATGCTGCTAAAACATCCTACAAAGCACAAAGCAGTCCCCACAACAAAGAACTGTCAGGAGTCAAGAGTGCTGAGGTGGGGGGCACCTGGGTGGCTCAGTCTGTTAAGCATCTGCCTTCAGCTCAGCTCATGATTCCAGGGTCCTGGGATCGAGCCGCAAATCCGGCTCCCTGCTTCACGGGGAGTCTGCTTCTTCCTCCCCCCGCCCCACACCCTGGCTCGTGCTTTCTCTCTCAAATAAATAAAATCTTTTTTTTTTTTAAGATTTTATTTATTTATCTGACAGACAGAGATCACAAGTAGGCAGAGAGGCAGGCAGAGAGAGAGGAAGGGAAGCAGGCTCCCTGCTGAGCAGAGAACCCAATACAAGGCTCGATCCCAGGATCCTGAGATCATGACCTGGACCGAAGGCAGAGGCTTAACCCAATGAGCCACTCAGGTGCCCCAAATAAATAAAAATTAAAAAAAAAAAAAAAAGAGCACGGAGGTGAGAACTCTGCTCTAGAAGTACCTACATAACCTGCAGTCACAGCTTCAACTACTAAAGAATTCACTTTCTCATCCAGAAGAGCCTAACAGGTCACGTATCCTTCAGAAAGGTGTTCAAAGAGACTATTAATACAGTGACCCATAACCAGCCCAGGGCTAATGGAGACTTGAAACTTCCTCTAGTAGTCTAAAAAAAAGGTGAAAACCCCTGCCCTAGAGGACAGCCCTACAGTCACTACCAGCTCTGCAAGCCTGGCACTAACACACAGGTCACAGAGCCGAGGCGGCCACACCAACAGCCATCTATGGGGCGTGCTCAGCGTAAACCAGCTGCCAGACTGGGTCGGAGGAGGAAGAGGAACCGCTCTCCCAGGCGGTCTCCCCCAGTAGCCAGGAGCCTCCCTGAAGCTGAAGCCCCCGAAGACCCAGCAACTAAGCCCCTTGGCTGAACCCTGGAATTACAATTGGGTGGCTGGCTCGGCCCTCCAGAGTTGGCACAGGTAATTATCTTTATCTGTACCTCGCAGCCAAGCCTAAATTATTGCCGTCTTCAAAGCTCTCGTATCTCCTTCGCTGCTGCCTCTGGCATGCAAAGCATTCGCAGTTGCCTCCTTGAAGCTACAGGGTAAATACGGCTGCGCATACTGTACATTTTTAACCGAGCCTGTTTATCAAGTCTCTGCGGTCTGCTTGTCACCGTCACCATGATTCAGGTCATAAACAACTTGAGCCTTCGGTGCTATTCTCCTAGAAATATGAGGAGCTCATGGGGAAGGGCAAAAAAGAAATCCCAGTTTGGTAAAGGCAAAGATAGGTACCAAGGTTGCCCTCTTCCTTGGAGCCAAATATATATTTTTTCTTTCACTTACTAATAATACAAGCTCAAACATACCTGAGCAAATAAATGTGGGAGAGCTGTGAAGGCAACACTACCTATAATGACAAAATCCTCCGTGGAGGGCAAAGCACGTGGCTGAGTGGAAGAGCATATACCTCAACTCTCAAGTTCAAAAAGTCTATTCACTGGGTAGTTCTACGCAAGTTTGAGAATAAAAGTTGTGCTATATTGGCTTAAATACCCTTAATGTTTTCATGAACTCACTGAAGACATCATAATCAAAGCTACATTTATATTTAAGATCGGTTTTGTCCTGTCAACGTATATTTTATCAAGAAAATGAAAAGTTTAGTTCCAGCTTTTGGTCCACTGAGACAGAACAAATATTTCAACAGCTGGAAGATGTTAAAAATCCAGAGTAATGGCATTTGAAGAGTCATATATAATTACTTTTTCCTAAAAACAAAACATCTCAAAGAAAACCAAAAAAAAGTGCTATCTCATAGGAAACCAAATAAACATAAAAGTACAAAATTATAATCCCTCTCCAATTTTTATTTATCAAACTTACTTAGCTATCAGGACTACTGAAACTGTCCCAGGTAAGAGAAATAATTTCTTCTTGAAGTTATGGCAACACTATTTTCCTAAGTATGAAAAACAGTAAGTAGCATCTTTAGGTATTTATCATAGTCGTAGTACGGCTTTTCAGGATAGACTGTACATAATTTTCATTTCACCAAGCAGCTGAAAAAATTCATAATACAGGCGAATTAAAAGAAGCAAAAAGAAAAGCTCATACTCTGTTTCAATTTAGCTTGAATTTTCAAGCTGAAATGTCAGCAACTCAGAAGTAGAATTTAAACTACCTCATGATAAACCTGCACATTTATTTTATACATTCATAGAGGACTGTTACCAGGTTTCTCTTCCCCTTGTCTATCTAAACTGTACCCCATGAACTACCCTTATACCTATTTTATGCCAGCAGTTCAGCCCACCATCACTACCCTCCTATGTGGAAAAATACCACAGATTTATGTTGTTTCTCTAAGTTCATATTCTAAAAAGATGGAATATTTACAAAGAACCAGTAAAAAAATATTTTGCAATCCTACAAGACACTGAGTATACTTGATGAAGAATGTTCCCTAAAGAAAGACAGAGCTGGGGCACCAGGGTGGCTCAGATGGTTAAGCATCTGCCTTTGGCTCAGGTCATGATTTCGGGGTCCTGGCATCGAGTCCTGCATCAGGCTCCCTGCTCAGTGGGGAGTCTGCTTCTCCCTCTGCCTCTGCCTGCAGCTCCCTCCCACTTGTGCTCTCTCTGTCTCAAATGAATAAATAAAATATTTAAAAAGACAGAGCTGAGGGGAGTGTGCATGTGTGTGTGTGAAACACTCTCCCAGCTGACTGACTTTATCCCCTTCAGAAGGAAGTCCTGGTGTACCGCTCTCATTCTGCCAGTCACAGGGAGAATTCCTAGACCAGTAGCCATTAAGAGCAGTGGGTTTCAAATTAAGTTACAAACACTCGAATTGTGTCACAGCTTGTTCTCAAATGTGTTTTCTACAAAAATTCTATGGCAGAAGAAGTGTGAAAAATGCTGATGGTGAATAATACGAGTGCTACCTCCCCAGGGATGTCATGAGAATCCAATGATAAAATGTGTAAAATGCTCAGAACAGCAGTTTGCGCACCGGAAAGCTAGACAGAGGCTGGCTGGAATGATCTGAGTCTCAACTGGGTATGAAATTTAAAGAAAGTGAAACATGGATGCTACTATGATTCCACACGTGGAAACTGTAAGTCTAACATCACAAGCTTTTAAAGGATAATCAACCCTAAAGGACATTTGAATTACAGAGCTTTAAAACCAGATGTATGGCCAGCAACATCACAAAATCGCTTACCTTTTCTTCTTGGTGATAATGAGCACGTCGTTAAAGAGAAAGAAGTAGACTTGCTGTTTAGATGTCCTTCTTGAGAAAAGCACGGTGTCTTCTACGTAGGCTGTCAACTCACCTCTTTTGACCAACCATCGGGAAGAGGAGACTAAAGGAAAAGGCTACAGAAGGAGAAAAACTCAGTGTATGAAGCCAAGTGAAAGTCCTTTTAAGATTACTGAAGAGGAAGTTAAACTCCCATCTAAACAAATAACACATATCATGGTATACATCATTACTTTATAAGTATATAACAGTGAAATATAATTAGAGAAGTACAGTATATTCTCCAAGAGAAAATAGAAGAAGAACAATTATTTCCCAATAGAAAAAACTATTAACTTGTTTATATGACAACTAAAACTCAATGAGAAAATACTATTGGCTCAGCCCAAAATTATTACCCTTACGTAGCTTTCAAAAGATGGACAGGGAGTCACTTAAAATGGAAAAGCCTCAAAAGGAAATCTATTAGTACCAAACCGCTGCTATTTTAAATATCACAGAGCAGAACCCGATAACTGTAGTTATAAGAAACAAAAAGTCTGCATTCACTTTATCAACTAAAAGGATTTTATTCAACAGGAAAAACCCTACAAAGTATGTTTTGTCTACTGATATTTACTTAGTCATAGTCTGGAGAACACCTGTTCTTAAGTTTATAGTAGTTTTCCTCATGGAAATTCATCCCTGACAGCATCAGGCCACTTTCTCATTATGCAAACGGTGTTTTTCCAAAATAATCCATCTTCATCTCATAGAAAAGGCTCTATCCAAGGAATTACATACCGCTTTTTCTTTATTCAGTGGCCAGTTTCCAACTGAAAAACTCTCAAAACTACAGAATAATCCTTATCCTTGAGTTCTTTTTTTTTTAAGTTATCAGAAATGCTTATTGCCAAAAATCTGATTTTAAAAACTGTACCCAGAGAATAAGCAAAAGGTCTTGGACACATAAAACATAGCTGTAATAGTACCAAAGTCCATCCTTTTCAGGGAACAGTGTTTTAAAAATAGCTCGAGGAAACTGAGGGTATAGAAAAGAAATAAGAAAGCTAAGAAAGGATTTCATACACACACACACACACACATATGTACATATATGTATTTTTTAATTTTATTAAGGGACCTTTATAAAGAGGTTGCTCATCAGTTATAGACTATTTTCCTGAAGGTTTAAAAAGGAAGATGAGGGGCACCTGGGTGGCTCAGTGGGTTAAAGCCTCTGCCTTCGGCTCAGGTCATGATCTCAGGGTCCTGGGATCGAGCCCCACATTGGGCTCTCTGCTCAGCAGGGAGCCTGCTTCCTCCTCTCTCTCTCTCTCTGCCTGCCTCTCTGCCTACTTGTGGTCTTTCTCTCTCTCTGTCAAATAAATAAATAAAATCTTTAAAAAAAAAAAGGAAGATGAAAGATTATGGTTGACCTCAAACTTTCAAAGCTGGCTATTAAGGGAGTTCATGGAGTTTCCAGCCCCCAAATCTCAAATCAAACATTTATCCAACTGGGATGGCTGAGACTTAAAAGGCGATAACAGAGAGATGATTAGACACCTCGGGAGCACCCTACCATCCCCCCCAGAGGTCACCACAAGGGATCACGTGTCGGGTTTGGTCCCGTGGAAGGGCTGCAGTTGTGGAGAACACAGAGCTATCTTGCTAGTGCGTGTAAGCCTACAGGATACACTGAGGGCGTTCTTCAGCTAAGGTCCAGTGTATACGCCACCCTAGAGAAGTTCTTGGTTCAGGAAACGGGAGAAGTACATCTTTTATTCTATATAGTTTTTAAAATAGATTGATTTTTATGGATTCCTCACTTTCCATGAGGCAAAAAATTAAGATCTAAAATCAGCAGCAGTTTTCAAGATGTCAATGCTTTTTTGAAAGCAAAAATCTGGCATTATAAGTGTTGTTTGTTTCCAAATTTATCATTAGGAGATTAAACTCATTTCAATAGTTTTTGGGGTTTTTTGTTTTTGTTTTTGTTTTTTAAAGAAGAAACTACTAAAATGACCAAAGAAAAGAATCCAGATAATCCACGGTGGAATAAATGAATTCCCCTAGTTAAGAAACTCTAACTAGAACCAACACTAGAAAAGAAATACATGAACAAAAATATTTCCTTAAAAGTCCTGAAATAATTTCTATAGAGAAAAGACTTTTCATTCTTTTTGGTTTTAAGCAGCATCTTGGAAAACTAGCTTCTGCATGAAATTTAACTAATTTTATAGGCCAGCAAGACAAAGAAGAGTTGCTGAAGAATAATTTTTTTAGTCAAGATAAAATTAATCATTTAAGCATTTTAAAGACTTATTTATTTATTTATTTATCTATTTATTTGACAGAGAGAGAGAGAGAGAGATCACAAGTAGGCAGAGCAGCAGGCAGAGAGAGAGGGGGAAGCAGGCTCCCCACTGAGCAGAGAGCCCGATGCAGGGCTCGATCCCAGGACCCTGAGATCATGACTTGAGCCGAAAGGCAGAGGTTTAGCCCACTGAGCCATCCAGGCACCCCCACTTAAGCATTTTAAAGTATACATATAATTCAGTAACTTTTAGCACATTCACAGTGCAATGCAATAATCATCACCACCTAATTCCATAACATTCTCATTACTTGAATGGTAAGTAATCAGAGAGGGAGACAAACCAAGAGAGAATTTTAACTATAGGAAACAAACTGAGGGCTACTGGTGGAGGGATGGGGTAACAGGGTGATGGGAATTAAGAAGGGCACGTGATGTGATGAGCACCAGCTGAGGAATTACTGAACTCTACATCTCAAACTAGTGATGTAGGCTAATTGAATTTAAATAAATAAATAAATAAATAAAACCCTATATTCAGTAAGTGGTCACTCTCCATTCTGCCCTCTTTCTCCTACCCAGGCCCTGGCAGCCAGTAATCTACCTTCTAAATTTGCCTATTCCAGATAGTCCATATCAACAGAAATTATAGAATACAGGACCTTCAATGTTGGCATGTATCAGAACTTTAATCCTTTTTTTATGGCTAAACACTACTTCACTCTATGTAGCACATTTTATTCATCAGTTCACCTATTTTCTTGATGGACACTAGGGTCATTTCCGCTTTTTTGGCTATTATGAATAATGCTGCCGTGAACATTAACATAAAACTTTTCATTTGAATGACTGTCTTCAATTCTCCTGAGTATCTACCTAGCAGTGGAATTGCTGAGTTATATGGCAATCCTACTTTAACTTTTTGAGAAGCCACCAAACTGTCTTCTGTAACGCACAGACTTTTTAATACCTCTGACTTCTGCATTTGCCCACTACATCTTGGGCTTCTAGTTATTAGCAAGGTCCCCAAATAATGACCAGGAAACCTGGCCACCCACCAATACACCACCCCACTCCACTAGACTTAATTTATGGTTCATGGTCTAGCCCAGCATCCTCAACTTCCCCATGTGCTTATTCATAAGGCCAAACTTTCCATTACAAGACAAAAAAAAAAAATCCTCCCCAACTCTGTGGAGGCAACTTTTAGAGAAAGCTGGGGTCTAGAGGAAAAAACACTTGGATCTGAGGCACAAACTGGTGTCTGATCTTAATTGGTGACCAACTTTTTCTCCAGAGCCCTCGTTGCCTTCCTCCTGCCAGGGTTCTTGGATGGAAAGTCTAATCTGCTTAAACAGTTTCACATCGTATTCACTCTTTACCCCTCTGCAACATGCCTACCAGGCCTATGAAACTATTCTTTTTTTTTTTTTTAATGTTAAGTTAGTCACCATACAGTACATCATTAGTTTTTGATGTAGTGTTCCATGATTCATTGTTTGTGTATGACACCCAGTGCTCCATGCAATATGTGCCCTCCTTAATACCCATCACTGGGCTCAGCCATCGCCCCCAACTCCCCTCCCTTCTAAACCCCCCCCATTTGTTTCCCAGAGTCCATACTATGAAACTATTCTGACAAAGAATCTGAATATTTACTACTTGCTTACTGTCAATCAGATCTGTTCCAAGTCCTTTACATAATGAATTTAATCCTCACAATAACTCCCTAAGGGAAAGTAACTATCATCAGTCCCATTTTAAGGTTCAGAAAACTGAGACAAAGTAATGCCCAAACTCACAGAGCTAGTAGCTGCTGGAGTTATTTTCTAATTTGCAATTTCCTAATGGTTTTTTTTTCCTTAACTTTTTCTTATCTCTCTGAGCTTATACGCTGAAGATACTTCTTGTCTATATGTGAATTGCAAATATTTTTCCTGTTTGCTATTTCTCTCTACTTTTTTAGGTCTTATTTTTCTCTTCTATAGAGGAATTTTTAAAATTTTTTTAATATATATAAACTTACCAATTTTTTTAAATGACTTTTGGATTTGGAATAAGTTCAAAAGGCCTTTCCCATGTTGCTGAAGTGTCACTTCCCTGCTTAGAACTTTCAGTGGCTCCCAAATGACCTCGCTCAGCTGTTCCTCTTGGCACATAAGGCCCCCCAATGTGAGCTGCTGTTTACTGCTTGGCTCTGCCTTCTCCCCTGCACCCCATGCCTACCTACACTGGATGCATACAATTGCTGGGCTACAGCAGCTGAAGCCATGCCCTGGGCATTTGTTCCTCCTTTTTACTTCTAGAAGACCCTTCTTAACTCACCTTTCAAGATTCAGCTCAAAGGTACCTCTGGTATGAAGCCTTGCCTGACTGCGACTAGCTCCCCACATGGCCCTGTATGCCTCACTGGTAGGGCTGACCACCCCTTCCCACTGAGTGTTCTCAAAAAAAAAAAAAAAAAAAGTGGGGGAGGAATCAAACCATAAAATTCACTCTTAACTACAGAGAACAAACTGAGGGTTGGGGGGGGGGGCCCTACATGGGGGATGGGCATTAAGGAGGGCACTTGTTATGATGAGCACTGGGTGTTTTATGTAAGTGATGAATCACTGAATTCTAAAACAAATTTTTTTAAAGAAAAGAGAGAGTTTCTCAATTGTCTTCCATCCACAGTGACAGCAGCAGACGTTGCAGACTCCTGTGTACTTCAGGGGTCTTCTAGAAGACTGTTAAGTTCCCTGAGGGCAGTTATCAGGTTTTGGTTTTCTGGCTGCCTTCCACAGAGAAAGTGCTCACAAAATTTGTTGAAGCAACACATGTGCTTGGACAAATCATTTGACTTCTTCAAACAGCTATAGCTTCTTGTCTTTAAGATGAACTGAATAAAAATGTCCACTGTTGTCCATAAAGTGATATGGAAATAAGATCCTCAGAGTTTATGTATTCCTAAGTAGTCTGAATTAAGGGCCTTACTGTAAATCTAACCCACTGAGCCACCCAGGCACCCCGAGGGCCTTATTGTAAATCTAAACATAAAACATCTTCCTTTAGGCTTGCAAATATTTTAATCATTGAACCAAAAGAAAACAAAAAACTCAAAATTCATGAACTCAATTGATGTTAATCATTTATTTTTAAGGACCCTTGGGGTAAGCATTTTTCAATTACAAATTAATTTGGGGCTCTAGAGAAACAGAGCCTAAAGATATCTCAAGCCAACAGATTTTCAGTGAAGAAAAAAAAAGGAAAATGATCAGGGAAGGGATTTATCATCTTTAAAAATCAAAATGGTTAGGACTTTATAATCTTCAAAAAGGAGGAGATAAAACTTTTGATGTCTAGATATATTTTCTAAAATACTTAGAAACAAATTACCGAGAAGGACAAGTTTCTCTTCGAGGGATGGAGGAAAGATGGGTTTGGAAATGGCTATAAATTTCTGTAGAAGGCCATTATGACAAACTGCATATGTGCATTTGTTTTTCACAAGTACACATCATCTTCTGTTCTAAGAATTATGCGTCACGTTCCTGCCTCTCAACCGTTGTAGTCAGGATGTTCTGGTGAGAGTTTACACTGATCTTCAAGTCAAGACACAGTCCCCTCCGCCTGATTCCACCACCACTAGCCCAGTGACCCCTTTAACGATTAAGCATTCTCTGGGCTTTATTTTCCTCATTTATAAAATAAAAGCACACAGCTCTACCGAACCAGTTGTCCTCCAACTGTAACAGCAAGGCAGAGAATCTCCTCTCCGCACAAGACCATGAAATGCTGATCCCTTTCACAGATATCTACCACACAATTTAGGAGCACTTTTGCTATGAAAAAATATGACTAGTCACTTTAAGTTGCTTAATTAAAGTTACAAGTTACAAAATACAACAGAATCACAATCGTGTGAGCCCACATCCATGTAGAACTCAGTTGTGAGCCAACAAAGGACTATGACCCAGATTTGCCATTAACGGTCATTTTCTTTCATCCTGTCATCCACTCCTAAACAGTATCGACAAGAAGTGAGAGGCAGCACATACCCAAAAAAGAATTATGGAAGAAAAACAAATTTAAAAAGAACACTCCACTAACAATCTTTTTCTTTTCTTTTTTTTTCAGACTGGAAAAGGAGTGTCTTTACTTAATTGAGGAGAACACGTGGTACAATTTATGGATTTTGTTTATTTTGCAGGACATTTTGAGAATAGTAATGAAATCACCTTTCCATTCTAAAATGCTTTTTTTTTTTTTTTAAATGACCCTTTTCCCTAAATTTAGGGAGGCAGGGTGAGGGAATGTGCTAGTTAGATAAACCTAACCTTGTGGCCTGGAGAAAGGCAACTTTATCTGGTGACCATAAGCAGGAGCAGAGCTGCTTGGAGCTTCTGCAATTCCCTCAGCCAGTCCGGTCCCTCTCCAGTCAATTTATGGCCCTTCTTTGAAAAGCAAATTCCTATGCACTTTGTTGCCCTCAACTATCTGTCTCTATTTACATAAGATTTAAGCAAGAGCGGTAATAAATCTGTTTATGAAGAAACACAAGAATACCTTAATTTTAAATTCCAACTGGGAGTTAATTGTGTACATCATTTCAGTCCTTTCCATCTTCCGAGCTCCTTCATTGCACAGTCGAACCAACTGAGAACAAAGAAGAAGAAGGACTGTTAAGAAGCCAAGGAGAGAAACCTCAATTTCAAATGCAGATCTCTCGCAGGAAAGAAGTTGCACTTGGGAAGCTCCAGAGACTCACTTCTGACAGTTAAAGAACTCATAGTCTTACACAGTGAAGACATTGTACCCAGTTATAGATGGTGTCATTAAGATGTGAAGACAGAGGGGAAAAGAAGTCCTGAAAAGTCTCCGGGACACATGTGCTCTGAGGGCTCTCCCACAGTCTGGTCTCTGACCTTCTGCTCCTTTCCTTTGTCCTTCCTCCTCTGTTCCCCAGGGAAACCTCAGCCAGCCTCAGGGCAAGCTGCTCCTCTCTCCCCACTTCCAAATATCCGAGGCTGGGCAGACTACCAATTGCAAAGGCAAATTTTAAGCAGAGTCCTACCTGCAAAGCATGTGACCAATACACAGGCGGCCAAAAGAGGGAAGGCTCTGGGTGGAACCCAAGGATCAATGATTTTTCAAGGATGGCAAGCTAAGGGAAATTAAGTTTAACTAGAACTACTGAACTACCTAGGAACTGAATGTATTCTAAGACCTTTGGTGGGGGCCTGTGATTTATAATAAAAAATTTATTTCGTCTTGGTTCTTAGTTCCCAGCACACAGTCCCTTCAGCCCTTGTAACTTCCTATATAAGAGCCAGGGGGTCATCTTTAGTTATAATACGTAGTTCTGTTCCCAATTCCTGAAAGCTCCAAGGCCATAACGCTGAAATGAGTGTCTTTCTATTCCTAACAAGCCCCTTTCAACCACATCTGAATTTACCTTAGTGAGGTAGCTTGTAGAAACCCCCTAAGGATAAGGCTGGTTGTCAGGGGAGCCGACTGAGTGATTACAGAGAGGGTTGTAACTTTCAGCCCTGCCAGACCCTCCCCAACCAGACTTTTGGGGAGGGGAGAGAGCTGGCGATTGGCTTGACCACTAATCCTCAATGATGGAATCAATCATGCCTACAGAATGAAACCTCCATAAAAATCCCCGGACTGTGAAGTGCAGAGAGCTTCCAAGTTGGTGAACAAGAACACATCTGTGTGCTGGGGGGCTGGTAAACCCCACACTCCATGGAGACAGAAGCTCTGGGCTCCAGATCCTTTCAGACCTGGTCCTGGCATTGGTCTGGGCACAGTAAACACCACGAGCAAAGGGCTGACGATGGTAAAGTGATCCTGTGTCTGAGAAAGGAAAAGAGCCTGACACAAGGAAGATGGCACAAGACGAAGGGACAGAGGCCAGGTCAAAGCACACAAGTTCTTAATGCATCTGGATTGCATTCCGAGTGCAAAGAGAAGCGTTACCCGCAGGCTTTCAGCAGGGGAGCGATAGGATGCAACGTATGCTACAATCACAGGCTTTCCCCCAACATGTTTGTTCAATTCCCTACTGACAGACGCTTAAATGATCCCCGATTGCTTAACAGATTTCTAGATTTGGGGGGTACCCCTCTCTTCAATTACAGCTAACCTTTCAGTCTGAACCTGGAGTTCACCGATGCAGGGACGGATGGCTACACCTGGTCACAACCAGGGGCCGAAAACACCTGGCGGAGGGTTAGGGGCAATCTGAAACTGCAGTATGCGGAAAGGACTAGGACATCTCAGAGTGAAATCTAACCAGGTGGCCGTGGCTCCAGACATTTTCACAAATTCTCTTGAGGAATATGTTCACAGCTCCCATATCTATGTTCCCGGACTTGGTCTGTCCCCTGGGTTCCACCACCAACTACCAACTACCTAGATGGCCCACAGGCAGCTCGGACTCTAAAATGAGAATGACCCAACCCACACACCCTTCATCACCCCTCCCTGTGGCCCGTGTCCTCCAGGTCAGTGACTAGTTCCAGTATCATCACCTTCCCAGTCCGAAACCCTGGCCCTCACTGCTCTCAGTCGCCTCCTTCTCCTTTGTCCTCTGTAACATTTCCCTCCCTTTGCCTTGTGCCCAGAACTAGGGCCCAAACCCCACCTTCCCTGGATTACTGGCCTACCAACTCTCTGCCATCCCTTGCTCCTACCCTACCCTTCCACATCCTGATGATAACATGATCAATCCTTTTAAGTTCAAATCTGATCATGAAACTCCTGGGCTATAAAATCCCTAGTAGGCTCCCCTGAGCTTTCAGAATTAGGTCTTAGCAACACCATGATCTGGCAACTGCTCTTATCCTGGACCTCAGCTCTACAAAATTTCTGGTCATTTGTATGAGGTGAGAATGAAACCAGTTAGTCCCTTCAGGAGAGTAAATGCAAGAAGAGGGCAGGAAAGACTTCCCTGGCACAAGAAACCCACCCTCCAACCTCTCACTCCTTGAACCTCACATCAGGCTCTCTGCTCAGCTGGAAGATGGCTTCCCCCCCGCTCTCTCTGCCTGCCTCTAAGCCTACTTGCGATCTGTCAAATAAATAAATAAAATTTAAAAAAAAAAAAAAGTGCCAGACTTGAAGGTGGTGTGGTAGCTACAAGTGGTTTAGGAAACTTCTAGCGCTACCATTGTCTCTGTCCCCCTCTGCCTAGCTCACACAGTATCTTCACTGACTCCTACACCTACTGCTTGCTCTCAGCTCAACATTTCTATCGGCATTGAAATGTACCCACGTTTTCTCTAATCTTTGGACAAACAAAAAGACATTCCCACACTTCCCTTTTAGCTGCAGCTCTCTCTCTCCATGCACAGCCCCAGTGTTGAAACACTTGCTGGCCAGCTGCATCTCTACCTCCCACTCGTTCCTCAACACACGGCAATCCAGCTTCCACGCCCAACAGCACCAGGACACAACTCGCCTGATGATAAACCCATGAATACTTCACTCATTATTCAATTTATCTTTCAGGAGCACTCAACCAGGCTGACCATCCTTCCACCAAATCATCTGCCATTCGCCAGGCCGTTATGGTTTTCCTCCTTCTTTGGTATGTTTTGTTTTTTAAGTCTTCTCTCTGGGTACCTTTTCCCTAAACAAGATGAATGGTGGTGGTGGTCTTCATGGTTGTGTCCCAGACTCACTTCTCTTCTTACTTTACACACTCTTTCTGGGTAATCTCATCTACTCTCCCGGCTTCAGAAATCATCACATGCCCATGATTCCCAAATCCACGTCTCCAATTCCAGTCTCTCCAATGAGCTCCTGGCCTGTTTATTCAGCCAACTTGAATATTCTCTAAGAACTTTTATTGTCACATATCCAAAATGGAACCCATCAACTTCTCCCTATGTTTCTATTGTAAAGGTAAATAAGAGCATCCATCTAGCTGCCCAAGCCAGCGACCATACTCCTTGACTCCTTGATATTCCATGATCTTAAATACACTTACCCAATCAATCTCTGTGCCCACCTCCCCAGTATTATACATCGCTTCTCTACATCCTACTATACATCCATAAAGGCCACTGTCACCTCTAGCCTAATCAATACAAAAGCCTCACAACTGGTCCCACCCCCACTGTCACCATTATAACACATGAATTTATACCTTCTACATCGTCGGAAGACAAGGTCCACACTTCCCTGACACTGGCTCCCCAGTATTCTTTCCTAGACTGGGCTCTATAGCCACGTGAACAACATGTCAATTCTTCAAATGCCCCAAATATTTTTCTTGCCTTTGGGTTTCTACACATACCCAAGACACTCTCTTCCCCACCAAGCCCTGGTTCAGAGCTCAGCTTGCTTCAGGTTTCAGCTAAAACATCACTATGTCCTTCCCTGCCATGTCACTCCCCCTTCTTTACTGTAATTCTTACTTAACACCTGCTTTCCCCTTTACACAGCACATTGCATGAGGACATTAACCACAACTGTCTTACGTCTACATCACTGTATTTTCAAGGGTTGGCATCATGCCTGGCACAGTAATCGATACTCTGTAAACAGCTGTTTAATGAATGAAAGAATGAATAAACGACTATCCAGACACCAAAAGAAAATGAGATCTCTATTGGCCCTTACAGCAAGACCATGTAAAACAATAAAAATACTCACTTCATTTGAGAACAGCAAACATTATTTTGTTTCTCAGTTCCCTAAAGAATGCTATGTGAATGGCTTTGAGAACTCCCAATGCTCAGCGTCAAACCCAGATGTGTGCTCTTCTGAGATACAGAAGGGTTTACTGAGGGACGAGGTAGCTTTTAACAGTTACCTTGCTCACTTCCTTTAGAGCTCTTTTGCAGACCTCATACTTTGGAGAGTCCTTCGGTGTTTTCTGACAGATAGTCTGCAGTGAAGTAAAAGAAAAGAAAAAAAAAATCAATTTATTTTATTAAGTAAAATAAAATCAAGGTCCAGCCACATCCTCTTATTCATAGCAAACTTAACAATCCTGAACAAGACAGTATGAAAGAATATGAAGATTACATTAAAATCCGATGACAAAACTAGGAAACAGTCTTTAAATGCACAGGATCCAAGTAAATCCAGGGAATAATTAAATAAGAGAATGGACTTCAGAGGTGGAAGAACCAGGTTTCAAATTCAAGTTCTGTACCTTACTAGCTATTTGACTATGGGCAAGTCACTAACCCTACCTCTAGAAGACTCAGTTTCCTCATCTGTAAAATGGGAATAAAGCCAACTATGTCACAATGCTATTGCCAGGATTAAATGATAATACATGTACAGTTCTTTATGAGTGCCTATCATACAGTAGGCCCTCGATGAATGGTAAAACTAATTATTACCATCATCGTCATTACTCAAAGTAACTATATTTGTAGATAATATTACTGAATAAAAAGATCAAGAAAACAGGCCGCTGGATCTTCTCTTTCTCTTGATATAGCTATACTGCAATTTTTGTGATGCTAAAATTGACTTCAAAGAGGGTTAATTCATGGTAAATGGGAATACAAATAATTTTTGAAACCATATCCATTCAAAGCCAATGGAATCATTTCAATTGTTAAAAATGTTTATCTCAATTAACACATTTAACTAACTCTCCAAATGAAGCAAAATTGAAAAGATGATGCTTTAAGTACATTTAGATTCTGCCCAGGTGGCCAGGTTCTCCCATTTTGGGAAACCGATTGCAGCAACAGGAATCAAACAGAGAAGGAAGGTAAGTTTGGAATTGGTACCTTGAATGTACATGAGTACCGGACATACAAATCTGGAAGTCAGGTGTCAGGATTGTTACATAATGCTATGTGAGAAGCACAGTGTCCCATCTGTGGACTTTTGTCAATGGTTCTCACATTTTGACTATGATCCACTATAAGAAATCCATTTACATTAGCAACCAGGACATGTGAACATAAAAATGAAAAAAGTTCTTTTAAAAAATAATATTTAGGGCGGCTGGGTTGCTCAGTGGGTTAGAGCCTCTGCCTTCGGCTCAGGTCATGATCCCAGGGTCCTGGGATCAAGCCCCACATCGGGCTCTCTGCTCTGCAGCGAGCCTGCTTCCTCCTCTCTCTCCCTGCCTGCCTCTCTGCCTACTTGTAATCTCTGTCAAATAAATAAATAAAATCTTTAAAAAAAATAAAAAATATTTAATCACATTATGAACTGTGTATAAATCACATTCCATACATTGTATTCTATTTCACTTTTTAAAATATTATATTTATTTATTTGAGAGAAAGAGACACAGATAGCAGCAGAGATAGTGAGAGAGCAGGACCAGGGAGGAAAGGGAGAAGCAGGCTCCCCAATGAGCTGAAGGCAGACGCTCAATGGACTGAGCCAACCAGGTGTCCCTCTGTTCCACTTTTTTAATAAATACTGTTTATGGTTCAAAAATCAATTTCATGACCCACTAATGTGTACAGAAGCAGTATGAAAAATACTGGTTTATGTCCCTAAAAGCTGGCATCCTGAGTCCTAAGCTGTCTTTGCACACTTCAATTTTATGTAAAATCTTGTGTATACTGAATTTTCTAGGGAGAATGACTCTAGCTTTATTCACAATCTCAGAAGGGTCTCTGACTCAAAAAACTTTTGAACCCACTGGCCATTCACAGCATTAACCTCCAACATGGTACAACACAGTATGTTAGGTTCTATGCGTCCCAATCTATTCAAGCAATTTTCTCAAAATTAAACAGAGAAAATACAGAAGGCTAAGAGATCACAGCATAAACAGAATCTAAAGAAATATGGCTAAAATACATTATCAGAAGAAAAAGAACCCTAAACATTCATAACCTTGCAAGAAATGTACCCACTTCTCATTTTAAAAAATAGCAAAATTTGAAATATTTCTCTAGATCAAAGTTTCATATTTTTATGAAAGTGTTAGAAATCTCAAAACATAAACTCTTTTTAGTGACTTTTTACTGCTGATAAAATCTTATGGAAGAAAGTACAGTAGCTGCTCCTCAAATGTATCTTTGAAAAATTCACCATGTTTACATGACTCTGGACAAGCCTGTACACTATATACATACTGTAGTACATACAGCAACACTGACTGTCTATTATTGTCAGGCTTAACATTTACTACTTCGGTCATTTTCCTGCCAATCCCTCAAGAACTTATTACACTTATGCTTCAGATGAAATTGGGCAGTTTGCCAGGGATCATACTGTAAGTGGGAGAGCCAGAATTTGTGCCCAGCTCTGTCTTTCTCCAAAAGCCACATGGCTTCTCGCACACCAAGTTTACCTTATCAGAGTCCCTTCTCTCAAGGTGCTGTGAGTGTTCAGATGGGGAAAAAGACAATCTGCTCAGAAGGGCACTGAGGAAGGCTTTGTGAAAGAAGGAGCATTACAACTAGAGCCTGAAAGACATGCTTGTTTTAGTCACAAAGCTGAGAAGTGACAGCCAACGACAACGTGAACAAAGATGCAGAGTGGGAAAGTCAGGGAACAAGTGTGGAGGGAACCTACAAATAAACCCTTTTTAAGCCAAAATTTGGTTTTGATAACCTGGCTGCATTCTATCCTTAGACATGAGAAATGTGATTTAAAAAAAAAAAAAAAAAAATTCAGGGGCGCGCCTGGGTGGCTCAGTGGGTTAAAGCCTCTGCCTTCGGCTCAGGTCATGATCTCAGGGTCCTGGGATCGAGCCACACATCGGGCTCTCTGCTTAGCGGGGAGCCTGCTTCCCCCTTTCTCTCTGCCTGCCTCTCTGCCTACTTGTGATCTCTGTCTGTCAAATAAATAAAATTAAAAAAATATATATCAGAGAACTAAGTTTTCAAAATTCTGCAAGTTTCCCAATATTAACAAGGAGAGAAGTTCTAAAATCACAAAGGAAACATAGGAAGGTAGTAAATTGAGATGAAGCTGGAGAGCAGTGGGGTGTTGGGAATCCTGAACCAACCAGCCCCCCACCCCAACCAGCCAGCAGAGCCAACAAAGTGACTGGGATCACATGCTTTTACTCACTGCAAAATGTCAGTGCTTTAAGGAAATCTTTGTGAATTTATAACGGAATATGGAAAATGGGATTTATCTTGTAACCTTACTCAATCATAATTCTTTGCTGTATTTTTATCCTGTGTTTTGACATGCAAAAATCAAGTACATTAAAACTGACATTTACATCACGATCCAATTTTAAAGTAAAACTATGGCAAAATATTTTAACTTGATCAAAAAGACACAGTTTGGCCCACCAGCCGAATGGGAGCTGTGCCGGGCCACCTGGTTCTTCTCTCAGTCTTTGCTGCTGTGGGCTGTCCTCCCAGCTGCGTTCCAGACCAGACAGTCTCTACTCGACGCCCCCAGGCATGTCTTGTCACCATTCAAAATCAAATCCTTGTTCTCTTCATGAATGTTTCCTAAAATAAGGACACTGGCCTTTCCTCGCCCTCCTTTGTACAATAGAAAATGAGGACAAGTGCATGTCTTCTTCTTTTTTTTTTTTTTAAGATTTTTATTTATTCATTTGACAGAGAGAGACACAGCAAGAGAGGGAACACAAGCAGGGGGAGTGGGAGAGGGAGAAGCAGGTCTCCTGCTGAGCAGGGAGACAGATGCGGGGCTCGATCCTAGGACCCCAAGATCATGACCTGAGCCCAAGGCAGATGCTCAACAACTGAGCCACACTTTCTAATACTGAAAAGTGTGTCATCCCCACGTGCAGCAGAAGCACCACAGCCTCTGAGAAAAGTGAAGACGCTAAGTGACTTGCCCAAGCTCACATCCCTAGTGGCTCAGCTGGAAACAGAATCCAAGTCCCTTGTCTTCAATAAGCCGATATTATTCTCATTTCAAAAAATGTTAAGTGAGTGATGTAATCTGAGATCTTCAGAGTCCCCACACAAGCCTAAGTTGAAGGTAATTTCCAAAGATATTAGACACAGTGAGACTTTCCAACACTTAAATTTAGTTGGAGGAAGTTGAAGAAGAGCTACAGTACATTGATTTAAGTGAAATAAGAATAATTTTCTTAACCAGACTGATAGCAGCACAGCTACCCACAGAGGAAGAGCCATTAGGTCATGTCTTACGTCCATGAGCAGGGGCAGGCGAGTCACCCTCTGCATAGGGAGAATGAGGAAGGAGATCATGGGTAAGTTCCTGCAGTCTTCGTGGGACTCAATTCGTGACAGTACTTCCTTAAAAGATGGGTTGGTGGCTCTGAAAAGAAACAAAGAAAGAAGAAACTCAAAATACTTCCTCCTCAAGTTAAGAAGTAATAACATATCCCAGGCCTACCTCAAAGATATGGTGGGTTTGGTTCCAGACCACTACGATAAAGCAAATATCGCAATAAAGCGAGTCAAAGGAATTTTTGGTTTCCCAGTGTGTATAAAAGTCATATAGTCTATTAAATGTGCAAGAGCATTATGCTTTAAAAACAATGCACATGGGGCGCCTGGGTGGCTCAGTGGGTTAAAGCCTCTGCCTTTGGCTCAGGTCATGATCCCAGAGTCCTGGGATCGAGCCCCACATCAGGCTCTCTGCTCCGAAGGGAGCCTGCTTCCCCCTCTCTCTCTGCCTGCCTCTCTGCCTGTGATCTCTGTCAAATAAATAAATCTTTATTAAAAAAAAAAAATGCACATACCTTAATTAAAACACACTTAGTGACTAAAAAATGCTAACTATCATCTGAGCTCTCCCAGTGAGTTATAATCCTTGACCGCAGATCACTGTAACAACTATTATAATAATGAAAATGTCTGAAATACTGTGCGAATTACTAAAATGTGACAGGGACACCAAGTGAATAAACATTGTTGGAAAAATGGCGCCGACAAACTAGTTTGACGCAGGGTTGCCACCAACCTTCTGTTAAAAGTGCAGTAAAGTGAAGCACAATGAAACTAGGTATGCCTGTATAAAATGTTCTGATAAATTCATATATTAGATTTTTTTTAAATATAAATCAACAAACAATGACATAGACACAGATGGCTTGTCTATCTTTTATAGTAATGACTGAATATAAGATAGACATTGAAGATATCAATATGAACAATGAGAAATGTATGAGCTAGAAATTTACAGAAGTGGGAAGTAAAACGAATGAAGAGGCAATGATATTGAGTTACAGGAGTACCCAGTCATCTTTCCTAAATCCGGAAAAATAAAGTGAAAACAAAATAAAATTTAGCTCTAACTCAAGGCTTTGTTTTCAAACATGTAATTTGCATCTCTACAGTTATGAGCGGTTCCAGAACCCGTGTGGGATTAAGAAAAGCAAGGGGTGGGGCGCCTGGGTGGCTCAGTGGGTTAAAGCCTCTGCCTTCAGCTCAGGTCATGATCCAAGGTCCTGGGATCTAGCCCTACATTGGGCTCTCTGCTCAGTGGGGAGCCTGCTTCCTCCTCTCTCTCTGCCTGCCTCTCTGCCTACTTGTGATCTCTGTCCGTCAAATAAATAAAAATAAAATCTTTAAAAAAAAAAAAAAAGAAAGAAAAAGAAAAGCAAGGGGTGAGATTATTCCGTTAAGAACATCTGGCAACGTCTATGGGACGCCTGGGTGGCTCAGTTGGTTAAGCGGCTGCCTTCGGCTCAGGTCATGGTCCCAGCGTCCTGGGATCCAGTCCCACATCGGGCTCCTTGCTCAGCAGGGAGCCTGCTTCTCCCTCTGCCTCTGCCTGCCTCTCTGTCTGCCTGTGCTCGCTCTCTCTCTCCATCTCTCTGACAAATAAATAAATTTTAAAAAATTTAAAAAAAAAAAGAACATCTGGCAACGTCTAGAAACATCTTTGGTTGTCATAACTGCAGTGAGGGCATCTCGTGCACAGAGAGGCCAGAGATGCTATCAAACCTGCTACAAAGCACAAGACAGCACCCACAGCAAAGGCTTATCCAGACCAAATGTCAACAGTGCCAACAACACTGGCTTTGTACTTAAAAACCTCATTTGGGGTTGCCAGCTGTTGGTTTTCCCCCCTGCCCACACAAGAGTTTCAGGAGGTTGTGGAGAGAGAAGAAGGGGCACAATCAGCCCTTCCCAGGGACTTGGAAACTTCAGTGCACTGTTTCTCTCTGTATCAACCCCAATCCCTCCATAGAGGCTCACACATTGCAGCTGACCAGAGCTCCACGCTGTGATTGTAAATGTCACAACCCACGGGGGGCAGGGGTGGGGGGAATGAGTGATAATAGCCTTCAGCCCCCAAACTGAATTTATGGCAATTCACACTGTGCTAGAAAATAGAGAGCTACATGAGATAAGCAGGGTCTTCCGAAATAAAACAAGAAATTACGAACAATCACTAACTTTTAAGGGTAAAGTCATATACATCACATCAAAACTCTCCGTAACCGGGGTGCCTGGGTGGCTCAGTGGGTTAAAGCCTCTGCCTTCGGCTCAGGTCGTGATCCCAGGGTCCTGGGATCGAGCCCCACATCGGGCTCTCTGGTCAGCGGGGAGCCTGCTTCCTCCTCTCTCTCTCTCTGTCTGCCTCTCTGCCTACGTGTGATCTTTGTCTGTCAAATAAATAAATAAAATCTTAAAAAAAAAAAAAACAACTCTCAGTAACCTAAATAGGACAAAGGGGAAAAGGTGAGGAAGGAAATTTAAAGCATCATTCTTTTTTGTTGCTCAAATCAAAGTCTTTGAGAACATTTGTTTCTTCTGCTTTCCTTCAGACCTTCCCTTTTCTCTTCACTTCTAAGTACCCAGAAGGGGAAAATCAGCAGTTCCTATTAAAAAAACTTAATGGGGTTGTCACCTGAAGGTAGGAAGATTAGAAGAGCAGACAATCTGGATCCTAGGCACTAGTTCAACTCAAATACTCTCTTGGCCTCAGGCAAACTACTCAATGGCCAGTTAATTAATGGCTTGGAAAACGGAAGTTTTAGAATAATGGTCACTCTTGTGTCTTGCAGCAATTTAAAACAACAACAAGGAAAACAGTAACAGAAGCCGATAATTTCATAAGTGCTTTAGAGAGAAAGTTGTCCACAGACTAGAGTTTTCTATTCAAACACCCTCACCCTGAAAGCAGTACTGGGAAACAGCTCATCAGGAGGCATTTCTAAATATGATGTAAGAGATCAATTAATTTCAATCAACGTGACCTCATTAAAACAAGGTTAGGCTATTCACCGTAACATTCAATAACATCTCTTACAACAATTTCTGTAGTGTGCGTTGTTGGTAGACTTCGTTTGTGCAGTATTTCACATATGGGTCAAATGTGGAGGCTGTGTGCTTTTCCACAATGTCACTTATGTCATCTATGAAGATATTACTCTGATGTCTTGCTTCCAACTCTATAAAGAATCTGGAAAAACAAAGAAAAGCATTTACATTTTCTTACATACACTTGAAGAAAATGAAAGACCATTCTCATGTAATGTTATTATATACAGGATTTGAAAGTACCAGGAGTACACAATACCAACTCGAAGAGATAACAAGAAAAAAACTTAAAAGATTGTCTAAATTAAAATCTATAATATTAACATCTTATAACTTCAAGAAGAGTTCAACTGAAAATACTGATAACATAGGGTACTTCTGTGCTTTCAGATATATTTTAGAATGTACAGATTTCACTCTTTTTCCAAGAATTTCCTAGATACTGGCAGGGGTGCAGCCATGTTTCCATATTTGATTGTATTGAAAAGCCTATGAGCAAAACATCTAAATAATAAATAAGTACTGAAAAAATAAGTCAGAGGGGCACCTCAGTCAGTTAAGCGTCCAGCTCTTGATTTCGGTTCAGATCATGATCTCACAGTCTTGAGATCGACTCCTGGGTCGGGCTCCGTGCTACTGAGCTTGGAGCCTGCTTAAGATTCTCTCTCTCCCTCTCCCCCTCACCTGCTTAACCACAATCTCTCTCTCTCTCTCTCTCCTCAAAAAAAGTCTGAAATAAACCTAAATCTGCATCCTTTCTCTGAAAATAATCATATTATTTTAAATCTAATAATATGCTGACATTTAACTGTATTCAGAAATTATTAAGATCGCATTTTAGAATTGCCAGATTTGGGGTATGTTTGTATCTATCTATCTGGCATCCAGTCCAGTGAAAATTAAATTTCAGATAAATGAATTATTTTGTAGTACACATATGTGCAAAAATAGTCAATGGGACGTCTTGAGCAAGCACCCTGTATTTTATCTAGCAGCACTGGAGGGCAGCCAATTTTAACAGCACATCAAAATCAGGTATTTGAAATAAGTTTCCACCCAGAGCATTGCGCTCAAAATCGCAGTCCATAGACCAGGCATCTAAGAGCTTACTAGAATTGCAGAATCTCACCACATATGTCCATCCCCCCAATCCGAACCTGCATCTTATCAAGATCTTCAGATAATTCAAATACACAGTAAAAATTGAGATGAACCTCCCTAAGTCACATTTACTGTCCATATTTGGAGGGATAGGAAAACCTGTTAGAACTTTCACGGTGTGGCCAAAGCACCTTCCAAAAAAGTGTAATGAAGGTGAGATTAACAGTAATTTCTAATTTTGACCTCTGGAATAGTCATGCAAGAGAAATTTAGTTATTTTATTTTATTTTATTTATCTGAGAGCAAGATAAAGAGAGCATATGAGGAGGAAGAGGGACAGGGGAAGAAGCACACTCACCACTGAGCAGGGAGCCCAATGCAGGGTTCAATCCCAGCCCTACCCCCACCATCATGACCTGAGCTGAAGACAGAGGCTTAACTGACAAAGCCACCCAGGAGCCCCATGAGAAATTTAGTTTTCAGTAACCTCTTTAGCATTCATCACATCATCGCTCCTAACTAGTTTGCTGGGTGGATTCCAAATACAAAACTCAAGGCTGACAGTGAATGAGACAACAGAAATCTACACAAGATGAGTAACAGTAAATATGAGCTAACATCTTCTCACATTTACATCTCAGTTATTTTCAAAAAATATCCTGGCACTCAGCAATAAAACAATCTAGATTTTAAGAGTTCTGATTTCACATATTTACGTGTACATTAAACACACTGCAGTATAACTATTAGCTTGTCATCATTACCAATTTTATTTTTTAGCATTTCCATAGGATCTTAAAAGATGAAGAAATAGAGCTTAGTTCCTAGAAGAGTAGAATTATTTATGCTTGGAGAAAGTATAGAAAATTTTTGGGGGGCGCCTGGGTGGCTCAGTGGGTTAAAGCCTCTACCTTCGGCTCAGGTCATGATCCCAGGGTCCTGGGATCGAGCCTCAGCAGGGAGCCTGCTTCCCCCTCTCTCTGTCTCTCTACCTGCTTGTAATCTCTCTCTCTCTCTCTCTCTCTCTCTCTCTCTGTGTCAAATAAATAAATAAAATATTTTTTTAAAAAAGAAAAGTTTTTGTTTCCTTTAAGGAGGATTTAGGGAAAAGAGTAAGTAGGACTCCCATCCATAGACCGTAATCGGCCTAATTATCCAAGCCCTTTGTTTAAAACAGCAAAAGAAAAAACTTAAAGCACACTTGGCTAGGTTATTTGGCTTTCCTTCCAAAGGTATGAGGGTTAATACGCACAATTCCCAAATAGTAGGTCAGAAATACCAAATTACGTTCCAAAACAGCTTCATATCACTTTGTCAAGGCTGAGTATATTAACATTCACGTAAAATATCAAATGCTCTCCTAAAAGTTTCAGCAATTGCAAAAACAACCTACTCCAAACCTCTATGTTTGTTAAAGGATATTTAAAAGCCATTTCTTTTTTTTTTAACCTTTTTTTTTTATTATTTCTTTTCAGCATAACAGAATTCATAGTTTTTGCACCACACCCAGTGCTCCATGCTAAAAGCCATTTCTTAAAAGATACTTTCTATAAAGACTGGTCCCTGGCTTCAAGAAATCCGTGTTCTGGGGCGCCTGGGTGGCTCAGTGGGTTAAAGCCTCTGCTTTAGGCCCAGGTCATGATCTCAAGGTCCTGGGATCAAGCCCCTCATCAGGCTCTCTGCTCAGCGGGGAGCCTGCTTCCTCCTTTCTCTCTCTGTCTGCCTCTCTGCCTACTTGTGATCTCTGTCTGTCACATAAATAAATAAAATCTTTAAAGGAAGAAAAAAAGAAATCTGTGTTATATTGTGAAGGTAAGGCCGATAAACATAGAGGATATAGTGGGGGGTTTGGGGCTAGGGAAGGAAAAAAATTAAACAAGATGGGATTGGGAAGGAGACAAACCATAAGAGACTCTTTATATCACAAAACAAACTGAGGTTTGTAGGGAGAGGGTGGTTGGGTTATGGACATTGGAGAGGGTATGTGCTATGGTGAGTGCTGTGAAATGTGTAAGACTGATGATTCACAGACCTATACCCCTGGGGTAAATAATACATTATATGTTAATAAAAATAATAAAAAAAAAAGAAAGACAATATGTTTGCATACAACCACATGGAGGAACATATGTGCCTAAGGGTGGTGGCATCAGTATCTTTTTTTTAATTACATGAACTATGTATGTTTTTAATTGAGGTAAAATATATGTAACATAAAATTTGCCATTTTAACAATTTTTAATTCAACGGCATTAATTATATTTGTAATGTTGTACAACTTTCACCACTTTTCCCAAAATATTTTCATCACCTTCAACAGAAACAGCTATACCCTTTACCTAATAACGCTCCATTTCCCCTCTCCTCAGCCACTAATCACTTCTTTTTAGTGGGGGGGGGGGGTGCTGAGGGAAAGGGCGATTGAGAATCCCAAGCAGATTCCACACGAAGTATGGAGCCCAACATGGGGCTCAATCTCACAACCCTGAGATCATGGCCTGACCCGAAATCAAGTGTCAGACATTTAACCGACTGAGCCACCCAGATGCCTTCAGACTACTTCTAATCTTTCTATCTCTATGAATTTGCCTACTCAAGATATCTCATATATGTGGAATCATAAAATATTTGTGCCTTTTGTCTGGCTTATTATACTTAGTGTATGTATATGTATACTTAGTGTAATGTTGACATAGAGTTAATCTATGCTAACATATATAACAGAACTTTATTCCCTTTATGGCTGAATAATATTCTATTGTATATGTATATCATAGTAAACTTTTCCATTCTTCAGCTGATGGACACTTAGGCTGTTTCTACCCTTTGGCCATTGTGAATAAATGATTCTGCTATGAACATTTGCACACAAGCCTCCGTCTGAGTCCTTGTTTCCAAGTCTTTGGGGCCATGCACCTAGAGGTGGAACTTTAACCTCACTGACTCTGCCAAAAATAGTATATATCCGGAACTGATAGTATAATAACAAGAATCAGTACAGAAGAAGCTGAGTTATAAGCCATGGAGAGATTATTTCATTAAGTGAAAGTTGAATAGAAAATGATCCTTTCCTTCTCAGCACACATAGATGAGTAGCCCATGGGATGCATGGCACCCGTTAATTACAATACAAGACCTGTAACAGAGGCATACAGTGAAAAGAAAAAGAGGGCTGGTGACTGATAGCGTGGAAAGGTGTGAGGATGGCATTAGGGGGAGCAAAGGGGCAGGGGAAACAATGTAGCTACAGGCACGAATCGGGAAACTTGCATTCAGTGGGGCTAAGGTGTTGACCACAAGAGGAGCAAAGGCAGAGAATGAGGATTGAAAAATAGGTCAGGGCCAGACTGCAAAGGCTTGACTGTGTGCTGAGGAGCTTGTCTTCATCTGCGGACAATGAGAACCACTAGAGGTGATGAAGACAATCAATCATCCGATCAGAGAAGACTGGGGGCAGAGAAGGGATGGAGTACAAGTGGGGAGAGGACAGACCACAAGGAGGCCAACGAAATGGCTAAGGTGCACATCGAGCCTGGCCGGGGGGGGGGGGGGGGGGGGGGGGGGGGTGGAAACAGTAGGGTAACAATTTGGAGGAAAAGTTCACAAAAACAAACAAAAATCATCAGATGGGAAGTCAAGAAGATGCTGGGGTTTCTATTCAAGATTTCCAACTGAGCAGCAAGGTGGGCCATTGATCACAAAGACAGGGATTTAGGAGGAATGAGGGGACATGAGAAGGAAGTTTAATTTTGCCTTGGACATATCAAAAGGACAGCTAAAAAATACATGTCTGTGAGAATTCAGAGCCACAGGAGTTCTATCTAGGTAGTACGTGGTCAGGATTAGTTCACTTTTAGCTGTTTTTCATATAAATGCAAAATATTTGTTCATTATTTTAACTCCACGTGTCTTTCAGGAAAATGTTCAAAGAAAACTGAAAAAATAAGAAACCATTCACATGGTCATTACCATGTAAATCTAAGAAATGAATGTCTCAGAGGCAAATATCCCTTACCGTTTCTTGTCTTTAACTATTATGTCTGAAGGAATGCAACTACATAACCAAAAACAACAGTAAGTTGGCTTTTCCCAATGAAAAGGAAAATTCATTTATCACAGTAAAAGCCTTGCCAAAGTACAAGACTAAAAACAAAGCACTAATGAAATATGTGTTTATACTACTTACTTCAGTATAATATAAACCAAGCCACCCATCTTTTATTTTGACATTAGCATAATTAAGACATAATTTAAAGCTTCCTATGTGAAATTATCTATTGGTTATTTTGGCAAATTTGCATATTTTACTAAGTGAGCTGAGCTACAAAACGACCAAAAAAGTTATTACTGAAGAATAAGATATTATTTCAATAACCAAAAATACTGGAGATCCAAATCAAACCTGAAGCCAAAGTAACAGCATTCTGGTTCCCTCAATGAAATTTAAATGAGTTTGTGAAGTAATTTGGCTTATTTGAAGGACAACATTTTAATGGAAATATATTTCAGTGCTGTGAATGTTTGTTTTTCTGTGTTTTTTTTTCTGGGACAATACCTTCATTATTTCATTTCTGTAGCATTACCAAGATGATCATGTTTTATAAACAATGTTACACAATCTTTCGCTCTTTTTTTCTCCACAAAATTCTATTCTCATCCTTAAAGTCTAGATTTTGAGAAACCTCTAAGGTACCAGAAGAGGCTTCCTGGAAACAGTGCCTCCTAACCAGAAACCCAAGTTAGGACTCAAGGGCACAGCACTATCACGCCCATGCTTCAGATGATTGAGACCTGCCCATGTAGCTCCCCAGTTGTGCAGAGAATCGTCAGACCCCGAAGGACACCATGGTGGCCTCTCAGGAGTTGGAACTTCAAGATGACTTAGAGACAAGTCTATGGTAGAAAAGCTTAATCATGGCCTGTATTATTTTTCCTCTAAGACTTCCTAGACTTTCCTCTAAGACTTCTTTGCATATTCTCAAGGCTTTAACAAGTGATGGTCTTAAATGCAGAACTGCATTGTGGGGTAAAAACAAAGTCACCAATGAGGTAGCTGTTTCTGATATAATTGGCACATGTCCTTTTGTTAGTTTCCCCTTCTTCCTTCTGGAATGGGTAGAAAAGACACGAATTTGAGCTATACATGTACCCAATACCTTACTAACAGCCATCATTAAGAATTAAGAATTAAGTTCATTGGCACTGTGACTGGCATGTCAGACAGGAGTACTCCTGATAGCTCTTGAGGACTGTAGGGTAAATCCACCAATCTATAGAGGAATTAAACAGACAACAAATGTGATTCAGTAAGTCAACCAGAGAAATCTCCTCGCATGTGTCTGGCTTAAGGTGACAGGCTTCGGTAGACGTCAAGGAGCAAACAATCGATACGTAGGATCACCAAGCCCAGTGCTACATGCTTCCCATATACTGCCTCATTTTAAATTTAATCTTCAAGCCTACTTCCTGAGATGACAATTAGACCCATTTTAGAGATGACAAAACCAAGGCTAAGAGAGCTTAAGTCAAAACTCAAAACAACTGAGCCTCCATCTGAACCAGAGTCATGGCTTTCCTGAGTCCAGCGCCCGTGCTCAAACCGCCCCTATTGCTTCTGCGCACAGATGCCCACTGAGCTTGCCTGTGAGCACCGCCCATCCTTCAGTCTAGACAGCCAGCAAAAAGACTTACAGCTGGAGCTGAGAAAGCACGGTAGTATTTTCCAAGAAGACCAGCTGTCGAATCATCTCAGCACATAAATCGCACACATCAGCGTAGTCAGGACTCCCCCCACCCCTGTGGATTTATGCTGTGGCCAGATCCACAGGACAGCAAAAGAGCTGTGGGCCACCCCAGGGGCAGCCTCCAGAAGAGACCATCAGGAAGGCCACAGCTAGTGATGTGTTCTGGTCCTGCCTGGTGTGCCAGAAGCAAACACTGGTTTACAGGTGCCCTGTGAAACTCCGAGTCATTCATTTCTTGCCCTCTGTGCCCAGCTGCCTTCCACTTTCCCTACCAAACCCTGGCTCAATCTTTCAAGTCTTGGATTAAATTCCATCTCCTTGTGGATTCCATCTCCTTCCTTCAAGAAGCTTTCCCTGGCCCTCTGAGCTGGGTCATTCCACGTCTTTATAAACCCCTACTTCTTCTTTGGTATCCCTACTATCATCGTAACTAATTATATTATGATTGTGTTTACGTTTGTCTCTCCTAGCAAGGTCTAGAGGACAGGGACCTTGTCTCCTTTGTTCAAGTACTGACCCTAACCATTGTATGACCAAAAAACCTGGCCATAGTACCTGAAACATATTAATCAAATATGTGATATGATAAATCAAATTTGTGTTTGAAATAGAAAATTAAAGATGAAACATGTTCAAGTAATTTTGTTTTACGGGTCTTTTACCAAACATGTAACACCCACAAATTGGTCAGTCTCTACTTTGCTTTACTCACTGATAAATCAAGTGAACGAGTATTTTTTTTTTTTTTTTAACCAACGACTGGATTCCTAGAACGATGCCAGGTACAGTGAGGGTCACCAGCTGATGAAGACACAAACGCCTTTTACAGTCCTGTCAAGTAGGGTCACCAAAATGAGACCAGGTCCAGTCCAAGTCTCTTCAGCGCCAGCCACACTCTAAAAAAACCTGCCGGACAGGCCCTTCCCCCCACCCAATTTAGGGAGGATTCTAGCTGGTCTATGAAGCACTCTGCACTCTAGCTGGAGAAGCCCAGAAGTAGGGATCTGGTTATAATCACCGCTGTCCTGTGCCCTTCCTGGAATGGCATCCTTTCAAGGTACTTTTCCTTCATTAATATCCATCTGCCGAAAGCAAACTCCAATCATTCTTGGACTCCAACCTCACTTGAATAAGCTGTCAATCGAAACAGCTGCCGTCTCCCACCAGAGAGGGTCATATTCACTCAGGCTGGAGACATGTAACATACCAGGCAGGTTTCACATGTCTAAGTTGCTGTTATATAATAAAATATCTCCACGAAACAAAGAAATATTCCAGAAGTATTGGACAGAGTACCAACAGAACATTCTGTACTCTAACAGAACACCAACAGAACATTCTGTACTCTACCAAAAATGAATTTATATTCTGCTGTAGATACGTGAGACCTGGGGCTTGTTCGGGGCTTTGCGTAGGTGGTCATGTCGACACTAAAGATCGGCATTGATTTCTTTTACGACTGCACTGGGCTGGGAATAGCAGTGCAGGACAAGAGTACGACCACAGACCCATGGCAGGCATCACCGACCAACTGTGGCCCTCTCCCCAGAGGTAGAGTCCGCACTCCAGGCGGATATTTGGAATCAGTCAAAATCGATGAATGAGATGAAGTTCACCTATGAATGCTTCCCCAGACTGGCAATGATGGGAAATGTGTTAATTTGACAAAAACGGAGGCTGTTGTTTCTCAATCAGACTGCCCTACATCCTGAACTGGTCAAGGTCTCGGGCTGTTTCTTCCTCAGCAGACTATGTATCTTACCCTGTTCTATTTAGCTCTTCCTTCTGAAATTTTCTCTCTGAATGGGTAAGGGATAAGGGCTGAAATTAAGAGTGGTTGGGAATGTGAGATGAAAAAAATCCTAAACAAAAATGTTCTGGGAGCCCTAACTTCCATTCTGATACCTCCTGCTGGATCCTTAAAATCTCCGGGATGGTTTTTGTTAAGAGATGCTTATCATCCTATGAAAACATCTAAGATCGGCCTAGGCATAGGACAGAAGAGACTGGGGTGAAAGAAACTAAGGGTTTCTTACCCTAGATACCACACAACACAGAGGTTGCTTGGGTTTAAATCCTGCTCCCCTGCGTACCTTCAGCTCAAGGCACCTAGCAAATCCCAAAAAAAGGAGGGTGGAGCTGGGGACCAGGGAAGAGAAAGGCAAAGAGAGACTAGGGAGCTAAGTGCCCCCAATGCCCCTCTATGTCCCCTAAGGCTCCCCTTTAATTAGTTCTTCCTCTCACTGGTAATGTACATACTTGAAGGAAAAGAAACAGCACCACACCAAGATAGGAAAACAGTGTTTTAAAAGTTCCTGCATTTTTAATGCAATTAGACTATTTTCACTTACAAATGAGAATTTAAAGTAGTTATCATCTGAATCTGCTTCACAAAAATATATTGGAGGAAAAGGGGCTTGTTCCCATGGTAACTGACTGCATGCTAGATTCTCTTGCTTCGGTGCTACTCACGTGCATTCATCCCTATTGTAATTCTCCCAGAATGAGGGTCACATGCTAATGAAGGACAGAAAGCATCAGCCAGTGCTCTTATCCAAACGTCCTTAGAAGAGAGGAATGCTGCTGTATGAATGGGCCTGTGATGCCTTGACTTATTATGGACCGCTTTACAGTTTTTAATTTTTGTTTTATTTGAACACAACTGTTAATTTCCACACAACAGAAAATCACCCCCCAATTTTATATATGGCCACGCGGACAAAGACCAAGTATGCCTGGTTCACCACTGGATCTGCAGGAACCTAGCAAAGAATAAGCACTCAATAAACGTGCCAAATGAATCAATACTAGATGCCTGCCCTTCCCCCTTTCCCCTTTGTTAAAGTGCCACCTTCCAAGGAGAGCAACAGCCTGTGACAATATGAGGCAATACCCACCAGGTGTGCTTTAATAACTACATTAAACTACCAGGGTGCTCGTGGCATGGGTGGGCTGAGGCGAGGTGGCTCCGAACAGCTCTGCAGGTCCGCAAATATCGCATGGCTCATGCGTGTTTACGCTCTTTACACAGCATCTGAGATCCTGGGCTTGCAACTTCAGGGCTAATTCCTCTAATCCACAGCCTGGCAAAAATCCTTTGAAAACTCAAAACCTAGGCAAGATTTATGACTTCTGAGGAACTGTTTCCTTTTATTAGACGACAGTTACATAACCAATTCTGTGACCCCCTTTACCATGGCCACCTGGAAGAATATTACTGTGTTTAACCCTCGCTCCTAGTAATGCAAGCAGGAGAGAGGTACCTGAGCACATGGGCTCTCCTCATCACTACCCAGTCTTCTATTTACCACTTAAATGGCCACACTCATTTCCCACTCAAACATGTCATTTACTGTAAGTTGCCTTGGGCCTTTTGTGGATGCAGTTGGGAGTATAAATTATCAATTATAAACAAACCGGGAAAACGTGGATTCCTGGTGGCTGCTGGGAAATAGCACCGAGAATAAATTTGTAGAATACTGGAACAAAGTCAAGTAAAACAAAACAGTCTTCGTGCTGAAGCCCCCTTTCCTATTGTGGGTTGGTCATTCTGGAATAAAACCAGCACACAAAAGAACACATTTCTCT
The DNA here is from genome assembly GCA_004024625.1 of Mellivora capensis. Classification (NCBI taxonomy): domain Eukaryota; kingdom Metazoa; phylum Chordata; class Mammalia; order Carnivora; family Mustelidae; genus Mellivora; species Mellivora capensis. Next base: position 97,519 of record PISX010000996.1, on the reverse strand, counting down.
TCAGGCACTATTTCCAGATCCTTTTAGGTGGTGCCCACAGTATTTCAATCAGAATTCAATCCGCAAAGAAGAACACTTAAAGTAAGCCCCACATCTCTGCATCTGTTTTTCTTTATTAACCATTCCCCAAAAGTTATCCTCCTCAAGTAAGAGATACTTCCTATGGCTCACATCAATTTCATCAAAAATAAAAACAATTAAGGCACAATTTAGAAAAAGAAACATGCTGCTTGTCTATGTAAGGGAAATAGAATTTCATATCCTCTCTGACATTTTTCAAACCTGTTCCAGTTTATGCAGCAGCTGGCTCCAGTCCCCACCCCCATCCTCTTCCGAAGGCCCTCTCCAACTTTCATCAAGGACTTTTAAAATGCTTTCCTTTTAAAAAGATGGTAATGGCGTTGGTTAGCAAAGTATCCAAAGAACAGGATCTATGGGATAAACAAATTGTCATCCTGGCTGTAAGTAGATTTTAGATAATGATAAATCTGTTTCTTCACTTACTAAAATAAAACAATAACTGAATGGAGAAGACGGGGTCAATCTTCAGTCCTGCCACACACAGTAATCAGCCCCAGAAAGGCCACCAGCAACACAGCGAAGAGGGAAACATTTGGGGTGGGTGGGGGAGGGGAGGGAGGAGGGAAAAGGGAGGGGCCAACCGGAGGGGAGCCTGAAGGAACAAAAAGAGGGATGATGAGATCATTAGCCTCCAAATCACCATCTCAATACCAAAGACCTGGGTTCCTGCTTTTTCTCAGTATTGGGGAACTATGATCTCTTATCTCACAAGTAAACTCTATTAGACAGTAATAGCTGTAAGAGAGTACACTTCCAGATAAAGTCAATTTCACACATACTGTAACAAGGCTAAGTGTGTACCATCACAATGCACCTCTGGAACACGTGTGCAGATTCAGAAGCCAAATGGCCAAGGTTCAAATGCCAGTTCTCTCTTTTATTAGCGGTGTAACCTTAGGCAACTTGCCCAACATCAGCAAGTCCCATTTCCTCATTTGTAAAATGGAAATAATAATGGTATGACCTCATGCGGGTTCTCATGATGACTGAATGAATTAAAACATGTTAAGTGGTTACAACATGGTCTGGCACATGGTACACGTTCATTAACATTAATTATCATTTAAAGTGCAACAAATGCCTTTCCCTCCAGTAGGAATGCCTAGAACTCACAGATCTTTTAAATAATGCCAGTAAGTAGGGCGCCTGGGTGGCTCAGTGGGTTAAAGCCTCTGCCTTCAGCTCAGGTCATGATCCTAGGGTTCTGGGATCCAGCCCTACATCGGGCTCTCTGCTCAGCAGGGAGCCTGCTTCCTCCTCTCTCTCTCTGCCTGCATCTCTGCCTACTTGTGATCTCTGTCTGTCAAATAAATAAATAAAATCTTAAAAAAAAAACAAAAAACAACTAAAATAATGCCAGTGAGCAGGCTTGCTTTTCCAGTCCACTCTGTTCAAGGACAGTAAGCCCAGGTCCTATATTTCCATCAATTAAGTCTGGGTGGGTGGGCAGGAATAATCTAATCCTGCCATCCACCAAAAAGGCTCAAAATCACAGGTATGCACGTTCTCAACAACTTTTTAAAAAATTTAATAGGTACTTAGCTATGACAAAATTAGAGGAGGATCTAATCGGTCCTTTTGAGGTCCTACGCTTTGGTACCTCTTCCGTGAGTTAAAAAGGGGAAAGCAACAAACAAGGGCAAACTAACCATTTTCTACTGAGAAACCTAACTTTACACTGTAAGAAATCATGTCACAATTAAGAGGCTTTAAGCTAGGCAAGGCACAGGCAAACTTGGCAAAAACACAAAAGGCACTGTGTTTCTGTGTAGGGCGCCCTGTGGCAGGCTGAATCGTGTTCCCCGAAGATGTCCATGTCCCTTTACATGCTAAAATGACTTTGCAGATGTGAGTAAGGCTCTTGAAATGGGAAGTCATCCTGGCTTATCCAGGCCCAGTGCAATGATAAGGGTCCCTCTAAGCAGAAGATAGGACGATTAGGATCAGAGAGAAGAGGTAAGGATGGAAGCAGAAGACAGAGAGAAAAGAAAACATGATGCAGTTGGCTTTAGAGATGGAAGAGAGGGTCTAATCTCTGTTCCTTCTCCAGTATCTAATATCCAGTATCTGTTCAAAGGCCCCTCTATTACTCATTGGCCTGAGTTCAGAGCTTCATCACTTCCAGAAAGTAGAAGGTGCGAGACCCAGCTCCCTCTCCTATTCATTCATTAACTATTCACTGAACACCTATTATGTGCCAGGCTCTACTTTAGACCCACAGAACACACAGTCCAGGGTAATTCCAACAAAAATCCCCTAGCTCCTAGGGAGGTGAGCTCTCCCTGCTCTACTCCTTCAGGGCCTACTGGAGAACTGTACAAGCAAGTAGTAGCAGCACTGATGAAAAACAGAACAAAACACTTTCTCTTTTAAGTCCCCCAAAGGACACTTCAAAAGGTAAGAGCTTTGGATTAGATAACTGCCAGAAAGGAGGAGGGAGATGGGCAAGTGAGGGAATGAATGGTATGAGCAAAGATGGGAACTCGCAGTTCGTGCCCAGGGACTGTGGTGGTAGACCCCAGGGTTTGTGAATGGTAGACTTTTAAAGGAGTCCATGACGCAAAGGAGTTTAGGAACCACTGGCTTTGTATAATGAAAACAGCTGAAACAGAAAGATTACACATTACATTAGGTGAGAGAAACCAGTCACAAAAGACCACATATTATATGATTCTTTTAATATGGAGTGTCCAGAAGAGTCAGATCCATAGAAAGAGAAAGCAATCAACGCTTGTCTAGAGATACGGAATGGGTAAAAGGGGTGGTGGGGGCTAGCGGATACAGCCTTTCTTTCTGAGGTGATGAAAATGTCGCAAGGTGGATTGTGGTGATCTTTGTTCAGCCTGTGAATGTACAAAAACTGCCAAATTACACAACTTAAACAGATCATTTGTATGGTATGTGAACTGTTCTCTCAATAAAGCTCTTTAATCAAAGGGGCAACAGCTGGGAAATGGACAGAAGGGGTAAAAGCTGATGTCCATTCATTTCACTTATGTATAAAGCACTGTCTTTTCCTACTTTCCCAGAGAGTGATTCTGTATGTGTTTGGTCTCTTTTCAAGTGACTCTTCTGAAAAGTTCCGGGATTTAAACAACATAAGTGAGCTGTCCTGGTTGAGGCGGGTCTGGACGCCCAGAGTCCAGTTGTTTGGTTTCGCTGACACCCAAACTGGCCAAGCCTAACGTGCCTTCAAGGAATTCCAGACCTCATGGAACACAATCTGAAACCACTCCACAGATCCAAAGGGCTGAGAGATGTGGGAATGTTAAGCATCTCTGTAGGGTCACTGAGAGGGAACCTAGCCAAAATCTCCCCAGCCACACCAGGCAGTTGGACACAGTATATCCACGGTATGTCCATACCAAAGCAGTCCGGCCCCACTTGCACAGGCCTTTGACCCAAGTAACAACTGTTAGCCTTCTGCTCCCTCACCAGACCAGACTCCCCAGGGAGAGGGGATAATGGTTTCATTTATAAAAAACAAAAAAAGGTTTGCTTTTACACCCTCCCATAAGACTTTCAGAGAGGTCCAGTGATGGCATTTAGTCCAGAAGAGTCCAAATGTTCCAAAAATTTTACCTAGCATTTGACCACAACCAAGATGCTTACTCTCTTTAATAATGCTAAATTGAGGATTACAAGGCACATTATCTATTCCTTTAGAGAAATGTCTATAGTATGTGCACTTCTTAAATCTACATATGCTGCTGCCAGGCAGTAATTTATAAACTGTGAGCAGTCACATTTCACCAATGTTTGTGTTCTCTTTTAGGCATGCACCCCCTCCTCTTATTTCCCTACCACAACGCTGGCCCCAAAACACAGTTCTGCAATGGTATTTTCCTCTTCATGATACCTCCCTACTTCCCCTCCCCTTTTTTTTTCCCCTGCTTCAATCCACTTTTAAGAACCTACCAAAATTCCTTCTAAAAACTCTGGTCCCATCAACTCCTTCTAAACCACTGATGGGACCCAGCTGTCCAAACCAGATTTCTAACTGTTGGCTTCTAACCACACAACTCCCTCTAAGAACAGCTCATGGATGCATACCTCTTCCTGGTTCCTTCCCAAACAGCTCTCTGAGCCACTCTACAAAGCCAGTCTACATGCCTGCACCCACCTGCATACTGTGGAAGGACAAGGTCACTGCAAAATCTTCTTGCATTGCTTGCTAAGAATGTTCACACAAGATCACTACAACTAGGTCATTCACCAGCATACCCAATGGCTGGATCGGAGCGAGCGAACCCCTTACAGTTTGTAGGGAGTCTGTCATCCTCTAGCCTTCTTTCTTTTTTATTGACATCTTAATAGCTGTAGTGGAAACTCCTGCATAAAGCTTAATCTGGACTTCAGCCAATATACGTATACACTTGCATTTGGTCACTCGTCCATCAAAGAGGAGCACCCAACCATACTCTCCATCCTCCCTTCCTGCCACAGAAGCAGAGCCGGCTCTCAGCTAGTTGTAGGAATTTGAGAAAAAAACTAAAGAAACTGCCTCTTTGTAGTCTACTCAAGGGAAAGCTGCACTGTGATCCTTTTGTAGGGTGATGGTCTCCACTCCAAAGGAATACAAGTGGCCACTCCCGTGGGAGGGATGGGGTGTGCTACTGGAGAACTGGAGAGCAGAACATCAGGACCCAGGTCCTGCTGCGGCAAGCAACCCACCACACAAGTTGTCAGCAGCTTCTCTAGTTTCTGTAATGCATCAGAAAAGAAGATGCCTTGGCACCTGTGCTAACAAAGCCAACGTGAATTTCAACTACAGAATTATCATCTGCTATCACACCTGAGAGCTTAACTAGACCTTCTAGTTAAGTGCTTCACGGTGCTTCACAGTTTCCAAGTGGTCTTATTCTTTCCATTAAGCTGTTGTACCTTTTCTAGGGGCTTTCCTTAGAACTCATCATAGCTATGCAAAATAATTACCCACTGGCTTCTTTCTCAAACAAAATTAAACAAAACATACGGTAGAAAAAAATTATTTTTGGCAAACTAAAAAACCATCATTTGGCTATAGAACATTGTTCCATGAGAAGTGGTCTCTGAAACAAAAAAATCATTTGGAGGTTTTATTATTAGTATCAATCGGCAATATGTTAAATAACCAATGCCAAATTTACTGTTATCTCTAGAAATTTTATTTTTTTAAAGATTATTTATTTACTTATTTGACAGAGAGAGAGAGAGAGAGATCACAAGTAGGCAAGAGGGGCAGGCAGAGTGGAAGGGGGAAACAGGCTCCCTGCTGAGCAGAGAGCCCGATGCCGATGCCGGGTCCGTCCCAGGACCCTGAGATCATGACCTGAGCCGAAGGCAGAGGTTTAACCATTGAGCTACCCTGGCACCCCTATCTCTAGGAACTTTAAATGAACTCAAGACTTTTGAAAAATATAATTTCATGAAGGCTTTTCTTTTACAAATGTTCAGGTCTCTGTATATTAATTCCTTACGTATTTCTGTTCTTGCTTAAGGTCAGCCTGAAGATAACAGAAAAAGAAGAGGGAAGTATTTTATTGCCTGGGAAATTTAACAGACATATGAATGAATGCTTGTCCTCCCTCTCCAACAGGCGACATAGTCTTGGGATCCACAGTTTCCCTACCCCAAGCTCTATGTGCTGAGCCAAGTCAGACTCAAATGGTTTAAGTGTAGCTGCAGGTGCAAGGACAGGGGTCAAAAAATCTAACCATCACCTTTTCTAGAGACCTTCAAAACAAGGTGAAAAGGGGGCGCCTGGGTGGCTCAGTGGGTTAAGCCTCTGCCTTCGGCTCAGGTAATGATCTCAGGGTCCTGGGATCAAGCCCTGCATCAAATAATAAATAAATAAATAAAATCTAAAAAAAAAAAAAAAAACCAAGGTGAAAGGGATGTCATCACGGTTTTTTAGATTTTCAGAACCTAAACTTTACCCTCTCCTCTGTGATAATGGTAGTAAAATTCAATTCTTGAAAAAGTAGAAGCTGAGAGCACTCTAGGTAGGAGACCCCTCACCAGCAGGTCGTGACTTGCATGCCGTGGTTATCTACACTACATCTTGGACCTCCAGTGATTCAACACAACAGGTCCCATTACCCTTCCTCCCTGGGCTTATACAAGGTCAACAAGACTCAACTGTGTGTGTGTGTGTGTGTGTGTGTGTGTGTCTGTGTGTCTGTGTATGTGTGTGTGTCTGTATACACATTTCCCTATTCTTTTAAAAAGAAAGGCAATGGGCACTGTGTTTACTTCTAAGTTAACACCATAAAAAAGGCAAGTCTACCCAATTGTTCTATTATCAAAAATTTGACAAAATTGTATTATTTCAAGTGCCCATCAAATTGTAAGTCTGAAAAATAACAATAAGCATGGGCTATTGAAAATTATACAAGTGTATTTTCTTAATGCCTCAAATTACATACTACTAGACGGAAACGTACTTTAAATTCTTTATGCTTAATCTCCCTAAGTCCTGGTGACAGCATGTACCCTAATACACTGAAACATATTTCCCTTTCCTCTGTCCTCCAATGCTGCTAAATTTATGAAGAAGGTCTCTGGGGAACTCCAAGAGTGTGACTTTGTGCATGGGCACAAGGCCAAATGATTTTATCAGGCTAACTTAGATCAACAAAATGTGCATCAGAGCTCTCAGACAGATGGCCGATGAGTTGAAACTGTCCTACACACGTGTGTTTAAAAAACCAGAATTAGTTCCCAATATTTAAAAATCAAGAGACTGCACCTACACCTCCAGATTGCACACTCTCCTCGAAATACCAGATCACAACACTGAGCTCAAATTCCCACAGCAGTCCCAGTGGCTGTCGACAGTGACTCCGTCACCATCGAGAACCATCTCATACCCATCTGCTGTATTCAACCATGCGATCTGGCTGCCAAGGCAGGGAGTTGAATTTTCCTCCTGTCAAGAGGACTCCAGAATCAGACTTTGGTCTGATTTCTGGCTTATCACTTAGTATCTGAGTACTTACCACTCTGGCAATTTATTTAACCTCTCTATCACCTGCTAAAAAGGATATAATACTATCTGCCACACAGGGTGTCCCAAGGATCACTTAACACAAAAGAGAGAAAGGACTCAGCACAGCACCTGGCACATGGGACGGAATAAACGGTAGTGAGTGTTATTATCACCAAATGACAAAGCATCCGAAGGATACTTGAGAAGATGCTAATTTCCATCCAGGTCAAAAAGGTTTCTGAAATCACCATTTCTAGCGCCTCAAATTTATGGGTGATTAGAAGCTGAGTTTTTAGGGACTTCTTGTCAGGAAACTGCAAGGGCCACATATGTAGAAAAATATAAAAACCTCTGCAACCTCTGGTTTTCTTTCAGTTTCTAAGAAAAGCAATATACTGTTCACCAGAAATAGTTCTATAGGGGGCACCTGGGAGGCTCAGACAGTTAAGCATCTACCTTCAGCTCAGGTCATGATCCCAGCATTCTCAGATCAAGAGGCATCCTATGACAGAGCTCACATGAGGCTCCCTTTCGAGCTCCCTGATTCTCCCTCTGCCCCTCCCCCACTCATCGTCTCCCACCCCCCCCCTCTCAAATAAGTAAAATCTTAAACATTTTATACATCTATGGATTGTTCCCTATAACTGAAAAGTTTCTCCTAGTAACATAAAAGAAAGAAATCAAGCTTTTATTAACCCTTAAAATAATATTTAAACTGTGAGGAAGAATTAATTCCTGCAATTAGCATCAAATTTAACAAATATATGGTTATAAAATGTTTGTCCCGCATTATCAAGGCTTTGGAGTTTGCAAATTGCAGTAACAGAAATCTCTGTAAGAACTCTAATTAATTGGGGACATTCGCACTTCAATTACAGAAGGAAGAAAGGAAGAAAAATTATACTCAGCCATCTCTTCATAACCTTAATGCAATCTTGGTGAGCAAGAATCAGTAGAAAAGTCTTGTCAACTTATATTCATAATCTGAACCAGAAGAAAGCAGATGAGAAGCTAAATCCAATTATTTATAGCATGCTGGCAAAAGTCCAAGGCAGGACCATAATGAATTTTTAGAGGGGCTGGGCAAGGAGGGAAAAGGAATCCATGGAAACTTCACTAATAAATTCTCTTTTGCTGGCATATTTAGGTATTAATACCACCTGGCTGAACACATGACATTCTGAGGGTAAGTAAACAGTGTTGTAAAGCCTTAACCATTTTTCTCAAATGTTGATTTTGGCTATTGTGTATGTGAAAATTGGTATAAACAAGGGCTAAATTATGATCCTTATGAGCACTTTACTTCAAAGTCAATATTAGTAAAACAGAGCCTATCCCTAACACAACAACTCCTGAAGTTATAAAAACAGGTACCTTATTTCTGCAACAGATGCTTTTATAAAGCTAATATTGTCTTGTAAATCAAATCACTAACAAATGACCAAACAAACAAAAAACAATGGATGGTTCATTCTGTAAAAAAGGCAGTTTGGGGATGAAAACGTTCCCACTTGGAAGATCTCTGTTCTCTGTGTCCGGATCTTAGGCTAGCCTGTCTTTAAAGACCTGTCTTTGCATTCAAAAAACAAAGGAAACCAGGAAGAAAGACCCATGTCCGACTATCCCAGAGAAACTTAAAGGGTGTCTTGCCATTTTGAATGAAGGACTCAATCCGTCCTCCTCCATTTGGCAGGAATGCCAATTACTCTGATAATCCTCCGAAAAGCCATGCTGAGACTAATGGGGGTTCTGAAGGTGCATCCTTCACACACGGCTCACACGGTGAGGTAACCCTACAGCCAGTACTTCTGGTATAGAACTTGGCAACTCACAGACACAGTACAAAATATGGACCCTCAAAAGGATACTACAAGACTGAAGTCATTCTTAAGGTATGTTGATTCGTTTCCTTTATAAATATAGGAAGAAAAAAAAAAAAAAACAAGCTAGGTGCCACTTGGCTTCTAGAGTATACCATTCCCCTGGGTCTCCTTCTATCCCCACCAGCTGCTCCTTCTCAGTCTCCTTTGCTGGCCCCTCTCCCATCTTCCCAGTCTCTTAGTGTTGGAAGGTCCCAGGGCTTTGTGCTCAGTATTCACCTCTCTATCTCCATCCTTTCCCCAGTAACCTCACCCAGCCACCCTTGTCTGAAATTCCATCTAAATGCCAACCCCTCCCAAATATGTTTCCAAGCATCAGCGTGCCAAATCCAGACTTACATACCTAACTGTCTATGCACCAGTGCCTCTCCAGGTCTTACAGCCACTTCAAAAGGTACAGGGCATGTGGGACAAATAACCACTTAAAAACTCCACACTACGGTGAAAGGCAAAATTATGGAGACAGCAAAAAGATCAGTGGTTGCCAGGGGCTTGAAGAGAGAGAGGAAGGGATGAACAGATAGAACACAGGGGATTTCTGGGGCAGTAAAACTAACCTGTATGATACTATAATGGTGGATGCGTGTCCTTACACATTTGTCAAAACCCATAGATTGTGCAACACCAAGAATGAACCCTAATGTAAACTAAGATTTTCAGGGGCGCCTGGGTGGCTCAGTGGGTTAAAGCCTCTGCCTTCGGCTCAGGTCATGATCCTGGGGTCCTGGGACCGAGCCCTGTGTCAGGCTCTCTACTCAGTGGGGAGCCTGCTTCCTCCTCTCTCTCTCTGCCTGCCTCTCTGCCTACCTGTGATTTTTGTCTCCATCTGTCAAATAAATAAATAAAATCTTAAAAAAAAAACCAACAAGATTTCCAGTGAAATGATGGGTCAAGAAAAGGTTGGACTGTCACAAGGGTACCACTCTAGAGGAAAGTATTGATGGTAAGGGAGGCTGGGCTCGTGGGAGGTCAGGGAATATCTGGGAAATCTCTGTACTTTCCACTCAATTTTGCTGTAACCTAAAATTATTCTAAAAAATAAAGTATATTAAAACAAGAGCAGTGAATGAGCCAAGTGAGGGACGCCTGAAAGCTTATCACTCAATCTCTGTTCCTGTGTTTCAGGGTATATTTACAGCATCCTAGCTAGAAGGGTTTATAATGCTTTTTCTAAAGATCTCCAGAGGAAGGAGGGTCCTTGGCATCATCCTTCAGGAGCACTGACATCAGCCCCTGGTTCATACTTCCATCAATGGAGTCCACAGGCACCCTGACTCTTCTCACATGGTTAAAAGTTAAGATGAGTTTTATGCAAGCTTCTTAACCCACCCTGATCTCTTAGATCCCTTGACAGATTGTGTTTCCCCCAAGTCCTTTCTGGCTACTGGAGAAAGAGCTGCCCCATGGGAAAGACCTCACTCTCTAACCAGAACTAGACTCCAGGCTACTCTTTTTCAGAGAGCAGGAAGCAAAATGAGTAAAAGTCACACACCTTCCTCCCCACACCTGAATACTCACCATGTTCCTCTTCCAATTCTTCTCCCCCTAGCAGCCCTCCAAAACTAGGAGACGGAAGTTTTCACGCTAGCTCTTGAAGAGGAAAAAAGAAAATAATCATCCCAGCTTGTATTTATAGAAGTAGCCGCTGATTAGGGATTATCTGATAATGAAGAATCACCCTCACAGCTGGCTAGAATCAATGCATAATTTGTCCTCCAAATTGAGAAACCTTTTGAGAGTAAAATGGGGCAATTAATAATTACTCCTGAACAACTGAAATTATCCTGGACAGATGAGAAGGCTCAATTATCCTAATAATTTAAAGACCACTCACTGAATACCAGCAACTATTCTAACTGCTTTTCATGTACTGACTAATTTAATTTCCACAACAACCCAAGGAACCAGGTACTGTTATCTCCATTTTATGCATGTGGATCCTGAGGCACGATGATGTTAAAAAGCTTGCACAAGGTCACACAGGACACACACACAGAGGTAGAACAGGAATTGGAACCCGGGCCAACCGTTGACACTCATGGTTAGTCACCATGCCATACTGTAGGATGACTTTAGTGACATTCTAGAAGTCTCACTCTTCACAGTGTTTTAGAACAAGCAATTAAATCTTAATCACAGTTCTTTGTAGTCCTGAATTATTTCTTTACTGTGTAATTTCCTTTCTTTTACATCCAATTGAAATTACTCCTGATGTACCTTAGGGTAGGATGAGAAAAGATAAGCCCAACTAGAGCTGGCAAGGAGCTGGCTACTTAGGTTTTATGTGTATTGTCGATTCTCATTATTCATGGTAGTTATGTTCTGTAAAGTTACTGTGAACACTGAGTTTGCGAATACTGAAACATTGTCCCTCGTGGAAATACAGGCTTAGCTTCCTCTAAGCCTCTGATCACTGCATTTTCATTATTTGGTCAATACATAACCTTGTTTTGTGTATGTCTTTGTTTAAAGATGTTTCATTTAATATTATTAATTCCCTAGCATTGAACTTGTGGCCAATAGCCCCACAACTCATGCCTGACAAAGCTTATCTACCGCATGCATTTTCTCCATAAGGCACAGGACAGCCTTCTTGAACCTAGAAACTCCAGATAGCAATTACACACTGTATCTCGGGGAGGGGGGGGTAGATGACATTTTAAACAGCAAGATCGCCAAGCAAAAGGCCCACAAAAATGCAAAAAAATGTGACATTAAATAGCCTGCATGTCTGAATGACTGCAAAAGCACAGCAAGTATTAATTCTGGGTCACAAATACATTTTAGTGAGTACAGACCAATCTGCCAATATGGAATCCACAAATAATGAGTATCAACTGAACATGTCACTCACAAAGATACCAAGCTCCCACAGCAGCCAAGAGTACAGAGATTCCAATACTGATGGGCAAATCTGAGTGCAAATCCCCACCCAGACACCCACATGGTTGGGTGACTGCAGTAACTTACCTCCTGCTAAGCCTTCTCTTCTTATCTGTAAAGTACTCAGGTACTTTATACGGACTCACCAAACCTTCTCTTCCTTGGGTCACATAATAGTAATGTTAGTAACTTTTCATCTTGAGTTTTGTTTTCCATTTCTAATAATTTTTCACTATATGGTCTTTACAGAGCTAAGCCCCCAAATTTCTCATATGCTATGGAGTCAGGCTAAATACAGGAACCTGGTTCTGATCTAACTGCAAATGCAGCGGGATTGGTAGGCACACTGACTCTTCTCAGAGAGCCGAAATCTAAACCCCAAAGAGAGAAAAAAGGATGCAGGACAGTATATCTTGTCAATATGCTACCTCTTAGGAAAAGAGAGACAGCAAGAAACCACTCATGTTTGCGTATACTTGCTTGAAGAAATGCTGGCAGGAGAAACAAGACATCCTTCACGGCAAAAGAGGGTGGGGGTAAGAGGATCAATGGGGATAGGAGGGCGTGGAGGACATCTCAGTACATAAGTCTATACCACTGACACTGTTTGCACTTTTTAAGTCATGTGCATATAAGACTTATTAAAAACACAATGAAATAGCCTCTCCTATAAAACAATGAGTCAAGCAAGGGTAGAATCTGGGTTCTAGACTTAGCTCTGATTCTTATCAGCTCTGAGGCCGGGGAAACTCTAAGTTACAGACTGGGATAGATGGCCTCTAAGCTCACCCTCAAGCCCAAAAGTCCATGGAAATCGTTTATTAATTGCAAAACAAAGTAAAAGTGTTACTCGAGCTCACTGGTACCACAACATTTACTACGAGGCACAGATTAATAGCAAGTGAGCCTAGATCTTAGTCAAGCTAATTATCGAAGATGACTGGTAGTCTTTACAATGTCTATTTCCTATTTCAAATAAATCATCTGGACGTTTAAAAAAACAGGTGGCTCAGTGGGTCAGGCCTCTGCCTTCGGCTCAGGTTGTGGTCTCGGGGTCCTGGGATCGAGCCCCACATCGGGCTCTCTGCTCAGCAGGGAGCCTGCTTCCCCCTCTCTCTGCCTGCTGCTCTGCCTGCTTGTGACCTCTCTCTCTGTGTCAAATAAATAAATAAAATCTTTAAAAAAAAAGTACAGAAATCTTAACAAAACTGAACATTATATACCAGAACATGATATAAAAGGAGCTTTTAGTAAAGCATAAGCCAGATGACTTTTCCTTAAGCTAGATAAACCGACAGTATCCAAATCCCCCAGATTTATAAATCACTCAGAAGTAAGGAAATTGAAGAATGATATATTCAAACTAGAAGCATATTTAGTATTTTGAACTGTGACAGAGACAACCCAGGCTCTCTTTTTTCTTTAAATAAAATCTTCATACTGTAGTTAAACGATCAATTTATAATATTACAGAAATGTTGGTTTCCTAAGCCCATTCTATATATATATATATATATATATATATATATATATATATATCAGTTGCCCATTTAATGAAGTTACTTGCAAATATTAAATAGTTAACAACATATGGCTAGTATGGTATTTCTACATATAGTTAAAGACAAAATTTAATTATATGTGAATTAAAACATCTATTAAAGACTATTAATCTTAGGAGATTCATAAGGGAGCAGGAGGAAGGAAGAGTAACTAACGGTTAGAAAAGTCACTTTGCTGGTTCATGGCCGTCCTGAGTCCTGCTTTGAGGGGTTCTCAGGTTTCTGTTTCTCAGGTGCCTATTCCATGTGTGTTTACCCCATCAGATCACCAGGACAGGAATTACGCCTCTCCTATCTATTGTTACATTTCCAATGCCTAGCCCAAAGTCTGGTACATAGTAGGTGCTCTATAAATTATGCTGGGGGAAAAAAGATCTCATCCTAGCAATATTTTGATAAAAAATTTTATTAAAGAGGAAGATGTAATGCTTAAAAATCTCAAATTCATAGAAATGACTATTTCCCCAAGAAAATAAATTCCATTAACTCATATGGAACCATTCATTTAAAGTAGAAAAAAAAAAGAAAAAAAGAGAGGAAGCCCTGGCTTATTTGGGGAGTATAGGAAGAAAAAAAGAAAATACCTAGTCCTATTCTTCATTTAAGACTCTGGCTGTTTGACAAACTAAAAGAAAAGAAAATGGGTACTGGTGCATAATGGCACGTGTAGTAAGCTATCATCCTATTAAAAAAATCATACTTGTATGTGCAAAGAACATTTCTGGAAGCTACAACAAACCCGTTGGCAGAATTTGAATTTTTCACCATATATACATATTATTTGGGCGGGGGGGAACCTCTCAGCTACTCTTTCTTGGAATATAACAGAGTAGCCTCCTCCAGATGGATCCACATCTAGCCAGCCCTTCTCAAGGGCATACACAGTTCACAGGGAAAAAGCAGTCATTTCAAACGGATCTAAGCAGTTCTAGACAAATTAAACTTTTACCTCAGCACGCTTTGCCTACAAATGAATTCCAGGCTTGTTAAAAGAAATACATCCACTAAGATAATAAAAATGTTATGCCACGTTTTTGTCAAATATGGTGTTCAACAGTTTGCAGAGGAAAGGAAAGCAGTTATGCTTAGAAGGCCCTCTGCCCCATCTGTTTTTCATAGCTTGGATGTTGACGCTCAGAAAACCGTTTTCCCATATTATCTTATTAGCAGGTTATTCACATCTTTACTTCTTCTAGCCAATCTTTCCCACATTAAAAAACAAAATACTGGCAATGTGTACAGCTACATTTTTTCCTACCATCCCCAAAAGGCTTTTACCACATCCAGGCCCTAATGGAAGTCAGACTCCTGAGCCTAAGGGAATGTTTGCAAAGCCCACCCTGGTAAGACCAACTTCCCTAAATTCATACCACGAGGAGAATATACCGTTTAGCAAAAGCACTGGTAGGAATAAGTAATTCTCCAAGTGTGAGTTGGTGATAACAGACTCCCAAGCAGACAAGGACCTGAGGGCCCCAGTTTTAGATTCCTTAGTTAGTCTGATAAACATGAGCTCCATGATGATGGAAAACTCACTTAACAGCTGACATGTGGAAGGATGAAGTGATCTGCCTACAGATGAGATTAGCATTCCTTGCTCCAGTCTCAGGAGAGAGAACTGTGATCAGTAAGAACTGGTCTTCAAAATTAGGAATCAGTTCATGCCAAGAAGGTCTGCAATAAAACAGACAAAGGCAAGCCAAAATTTCTCCAGTGTGAACCTCTGAGCTTCCAAACACAGGGGTCTTCAAAGAGTCCAAAGGAATATGTTTTATTCAAAAATATGCAAGGGAAGAGTATTTTCAGTTTAAACACAGTCTGAACAGTTTTTCTCAGTTGGAAAGGATACTTAATAAGCAAAAAAGCAGAACCACCTAGTGTATACCACCCAGAAATGTTAATAAAATGACATCCTGATCTCTGGATTTATTAATAACTGATATTCTGATGCTCTAAATTAATCAAACTATATTCTTTTTTTTTTTAAGATTTTATTTATTTATTTGACAGAGAGAGATCACAAGTAGACAGAGAGGCAGGCAGAGAGAGAGGGGGAAGCAGGCTCCCCGCTGAGCAGAGAGCCCGATGCGGGGCTCAATCCCAGGATCCTGGGATCATGACCTGAGCCGAAGGCAGCGGCTTAACCCACTGAGCCACCCAGGTGCCCCAAACTATATTCTGATAACAAAAATAGTTTTGTGTTAGTAAACTGGATATTGGCTAGAAAGACTGAAAAAGAAAAATTAAGGGATTGGCAAGGGTCCAACCGAAGACATTTTAATACAGTGATCCCTACAGATGGCACAAACACAAACAAAGCAAACCAAACTTCATTGATACTTAGTATGGTTTAAAACCTGCAAAACATGAATTCTCAAATGACCCTACCAGATGCTCCAAAAATTAGAGATAAGGCCGCTAAATCTGTACTAGAGACTTTTAAAAACCAGTTTTCTTAAGGATCTTTCACTTCACATTACTTACTGAAATCCTAGCAAATAATTTTGTGGCTTAATCATTTCTGCTCTCTTTTCAACAGAATTGACCTCAAGTAAAATTCAGCTTATGAGAGTGGTTATCAAAGATGTCCTGGAGAATATCTTCTTCTTAGCAGATTTTTCAAAGCTGTCTACATACATACGTAAATATATACAGAAATCACATAACTATATATTGCACAAATATATACAGAAATACGTATAACGAAGCGTTGTCCATCGACTATACACAAGATGCTGGAGAATCAGAAGTAGGAGCTCCAGGATGGGACAACTCCAGCAGATAAACACAAACACTGCTATTGTGCCCTGTTCTGCTCGTTCATATCACTTTTCTGTGCTAGGAAAGAAATTCCAATGAACTCCCGATACAGAGACAGTTTTCTTGCTACAAAGGGACCTTTGTTTGCAACCCCCACAAGTGACAAGGTCAATCTTAGCCAATCTTGACATTTCTATGGAACCTTTCCACCAAATTTTTTTCTAAACTCAAATCATTGCCCGAAACCTTTTTGAAATCCAAAGAAAACACTGTATAGATAAAGTATCAGTTAGGTCCTTTAACAAGTAGCATTCATGATACACATTTTCCTCAAGAAATTTTTCTATAAACACGCTTATAAAATCTAAAATCGCAAGGGTTGTATGATTTAATCCACATCCTTTAAAAATAGGCTAAGAATATGGTAATAATATACTGAATTAATATTTAAGACAGTATTCACCTGTCTACTTAGTATATAGAAAGTGATTTCAGATTTTTTAATAAAATCATATTTTCACAGCTTTTACACAAAGTTGACATTTAAAAAATTAAAATATTTTCCTGCAAGGTTGCTCAGTATTTACATTACCACCTAAGGAACAAAGAATTCTTTCATTTAAGTCCTAAGAAGGACTTGCAAACTCATTTTCTATGAAAGTTTACTTTGAAAACATTAGACTTTTCACAAAGCAGCAGCAAATAATCTGAATTTATTTAGTTCTTTTTTTTTTTAATCTGAATTTAGACAGTACTTTCCAAACATGCATTTCATTTTCTTCCCCAAATCATAGTGAAAGTAGTTTGAGGACTTTAACATAAACAATTTGGATGACTTTTTAATTTTATTGTATAGTTGCATGTTAGGGCTTCTGATAAGATATAAGTTATAGGACACTTTCATAATCAGTTAGCTCATACTGTCAACACGTCAACCACAGAGCCACATTCAGAGACTCTGGTCAAGATACTGGACAATATCTTTACTGGAACGATGACCACAGGAAAAGGACAAGATGATAGCTATGATGGGCCATGCACTGAGCAGTGTCAGAAAACCAGATGCTCTTTGCTTTTAAGGTCTCTACATTCTAAGAGGTCAAAGACATTCAAATATGAGATAAGAGTCTAAACACATTCTGTGTCTAGTGATAGACACCAAAAAGAGCAAATCCTAATTATTTTCCAGATGGGAATCCCTAGCAGAGGCCTAAACTGAAATTTAGTTCTTTAGACTGAAACCTCAACTGCACTTAAAATGTATGTGTAGTTTTGAAACAGTGGTCTTGGGGAATGTATTCTGTAGAATCTAATAAATAAATAAAGTCACTGGTTTCAATTCCATTTAAAAACGTGAATGACCTTAAGCCAATTCACATGATTTGGGTCTCAATCCCCATACCTGCAGCAGAGAAATGACAGTCCTCCCCAGGACACTATAAGGGATTAAATCAGCTAAAATAAGAAAAGCCCTAGAAAAACACAGAATTGACGCCCAGGTGCTAATAATTAACGCACAGCGTTTAAGGGCAACATCCCACAATAAACGAGCAATCAGCAAGCTTAATAGAGCTTGCTTTTGAAATTTAATTCATCAACCATCCTCCTCATGCTTAAATCAAGTGCTAGATTTAACTTGGCTAGATCACAAAGTTTACATTAAAATCTTTTCCATCGGCCAGAAAAACTGTGTGGTCCTGCTTGTTTAACTCACAACTGGCAGAGTCAAAAATCCATGTAATGGTTCAAAATCTCCAGCTGTAAATGCGATGCAGATGAAATACTGCAACTAAACCCCAGCCATTGTTTCTTTTTCCAAAGTCCTACCCGCCTTTGAGATTGATAACAGCTAATGACTAAGCTTGGTAACACTTTCATCTGTCCCAAGCAGGAGCACTGTCCAAGTTTAAATCTCCATGTGACAATTCAGAATCCACAGACTCTTGGAACTTGCAAAAGCAATGCAAGAAGGAAAAAAGCATGTAGTAGCCCCAAACGTCTGCAAAAACTAACCGGGAGAACGGCCTCATTGGCAGCTGGAGCATGTCAGGGCCTGTTTGGAAGTACTGGTTCAAGGAATCAACTGCTTGCAAGGCAAGCCCCAGGCTGAGAGGAAGCAAACAGCTCAAGCTTTATGGTGAGGGAAGAATCCATTTATCTGGACTTCATTCAATGTCAAAACGAAGGTGGTTGTTAGAATGTCCTTAAGACACACCACAACCACCTTTAAACACGAACCCATGCAAACCACTGTGCTAGATACTGTAAGACAAGACCTGTCCTTTAACCTAGTCCTGGAACAATGCCAGCAAAGGCAAATATAGAGGCGACATCATTCAAAAGTCATTACATAGGGGCACCTGGGTGGCTCAGTCACTAAGCCTCTGCCTTCGGCTCGGGTCATGATCCCGGGGTCCTGGGATCGAGCCCCGCATCAGGCTCTCTGCTCAGCGGGAGGCCTGCTTCTCCCTCTTCCACTCCCCCTGCTTGTGTTCCCTCTCTCACTGTGTCTCTCTCTGTCAAATAAATAAAATCTTAAAAAAAAAAAAGTCATTACATAAAAAAATCCAGACACATTTCAGAATGCCAGGCAGAGAGGATCAAAAGCACAGTGATATTATCAACAAAATCACTGCCCCTTGAGAGCTTACCTACTGTGGTGCTAAGTATTATCTCCTTTAATTCTCATACCAACCCTAAAAGGCTAGATAAGCTATGGTCCCCGTTAGAGAGAGGAAGAACGAAGATTGAGAGAGAATTAGTATTTGCCTACCACAGTGCTAAAAAGATATATTCTTCAAAGCTTGAGGCTTTACATATTTGTGCTGTAATCTTCAACTTGAGGCTTCCTACAAAACTTAATAATGGTAATTGTGTAATAATGTATTTAAACACAATAAAAAATTTAAAAAATAAACACAAATAGTGTTCATAAAAATTCTAAAATATTACTTAACTCAAACTAATGCCGATTGCCATCTGACAAAAACAGAGTGAAGGCTATCCATGCACCTGGCGGCCAGTATCCCAAAAGGGCAGTGGGGCTTCAAGATGTCAGCTCTCACCGTACCTGGTTTCCTATGCTACAGCCTCCCCCTCACTTGGGCCTGGCTCTCTTGGTCTGGAGTCCTTTTATTTCGCCCTGCTGCTGGGTGAAGCAGAGCACCTTCCAGCTGTGTAGTGCTCAAGGGCGGGGGAGGGGGGGTTGTCTGGGCTGTACTTCTCACACCGGGATTTCACAAAAATTTTGTTTTTAGTCATACCTTTCCTCCAACGTCATCAGTTCCTGCACCTTCCAGAGGTTCTAGGGTTTAAATCTGGTTCTTTCTTGGCTTTCCCCAGTACCTGCTTAGAGTCAGCCTTCCCAGATTGCCTGAAATAGTTGCTAAGAGTCCATCTGTTTTCAGGGTTCAAAACACGGCTGCTCTTGTCTCTTTTCTTGTGGTTGTCGTTGTTGTTGCTGTTGTTTAATCCTTGGGGGTTTATGCATTGACTGTCCTATCATTTTTGTGGGATTTCAAAAGGGAATGAACTGAAGGGCATGTGTCTCAGCAGTCATCTTAAACAGGTGGCATCAGTTACAAAGACTTTTTATAAAGACTTCAGACCCATTGCTTTTCCACAGTCTTACCTGAAAGGACGGGACTATTATTCAGACAGCTATAGTCCTTCTTCCCCCACTTGAAAGGATCATTAAATAAAAACTGCTTATTTCTTTTACTATTACCTCAGACACCACTTATTGATAAACGCTGAACAATGTGGACTAAAATATTCATGAATTTCAAATCAACTTCTTCATTTATTTATCTCAGGACAAAGAAAAAGTCAAAGCATGTCATAAAAAGTGGCTTCTGAGGGTCACTGTCTTTCAACTACCAGCCAGAGAAGTTTGGGTTTTTTTTGTTTGTTTTTTGTTTTTTTAAATTTTTAAAATTTTTCTATTTTTTATAAACATATAATGTATTTTTATCCCCAGGGGTACAGGTCTGTGAATCGCCAGGTTTACACACTTCACAGCAGTAACCATAGCACATACCCTCCCCAATGTCCATCACCCCCACCCCCCTCTCCCGACCCCCCTCCCCCCAGCAACCCTCAGTTTGTTTTGTGAGATTAAGAGTCACTTATGGTTTTTGTCTCCCTCCCGATCCCATCTTGTTTCTTTTTGAGAAGTTTGGTTTTAAAAAGGAAGTTTTTCTGTTACATGAAGAGAAATAGGGCAGTTGCTTTATTTAACAAAGAGTCTGTGGTAAACTTCTGTTGCCTACTGGGGCACCTGGGTGGCTCAGTGGGTTAAAGCCTCTGCCTTTTGGCTCAGGCCATGATCCCAGGGTCCTGGGATTGAGCCCCACGTCGGGCTCTCTGCTCAGTGGGGAGCCTGCTTCCCACCCCGCCTCTGCCTGCCTCTCTGCCTACTTGTGATCTCTGTCAAATAAATAAAAATCTTAAAAAAAAAACAAAAACAAAACTTCTGTTGCCTACTGAGTAAGACAAGAGCATCTGTTAACAAAAAACATGTTAACAGCCAATACTTAAGGTTCTATAACATAAAGAGTTCCATATTCACTGGCCTAGTTAAATTTAATGTTTTTCTTTTAAAATTTAGCCTTAAAAATTAGTTGGGAAAGACAAAATTCTAATGTTAGTACTATAAAACTTTCCAAAGTTTCTTCTTAACTCATTAAAGCTTAGAATTTTTAATTACCAAGTAGGAAACACACTTTACAATGCAGATACGCTGTAGCATTATTTGAGTCAAATGTCAGCTTTTGAAATATAAAGTAATTTCACAGAATAATATGAAAGCATATGCATTTAGAATGGTATTTAGTGTCACATGATACTTTAATTTCAATATAATCTGATTAAAATCAGGAAAAAGAATCTTCTGGGGAAACAAGTGCTGGGTATTATTTTATACGTTTATTATTTTTATAATTTACTCTTCCACACAAGGCAGAACCTGAAAAGTTTGGCTTCGGCTGTTCATTACAGCCGGTTGGGAACAAATTCAGTCCCTTAGGACACAAAAGCACATTGATGGATATTTTTATATTACTCTGTAGAAATTGAAGACAGCAGAGTTTTAGTTTTAAAATTCCTTCCTAAAGAAAAACGCTGTTTTAACTTTGCAATGGGAAGAAGAAAAGCATGTTGCAAAGTTCTTTAGCAGACACCTGGGAGGGAAACAAAACTTTTTCTCACCAAGTCCTCAAGACTCCATGTTCCAAATACTCCTCAAGTCCTCGCTCTTAAACCCTCCCTCAGTTTCCCTTCGTGTCTGGCTACATGGCTGTGACGTCAAATCTATCAGCATCTTCACCTCCTCTCTCTCTCTCTTTTTTTTTTTTAAGGTTTTATTTATTTATTTGAGAGAGACAGAGAGAGAATGAGAGAGAGACAGAGAGAGAGCATGAGAGGGGTAAGGGTCAGAGGGAGAAGCAGACTCCCCACCTAGAAGGGAGCCCGATGCGGGACTCGATCCCAGGACTCCAGGATCATGACCTGAGCCGAAGGCAGTCACTTAACCAACTGAGCCACAGAGGCGCCCCTTCACCTCCTCTCTAATGCAAACATCTAATGCTGTCATCTCCTGGACCACCACAGCCATCTCCTACTGGATCGCTCAAGGTTTCCACACAGCCTTCAGGAAACCATGAAAACACCTCAGCAGAGCACACAAAGACCTGCGTCATCTGTTCTAACCCTCTCCTTCAATTCTCACTGGGCTCCTTAAGCCCACAATCTCCAGAGCGACCCATACCTGTGCATTTCAGTGACCCATATGGGCTGGAGGCTTCCTCTGCGCACATACGGTGGATGTTCCACCAACCAGCACCCATCCCTGAGGACCAACAGTCACTGGGTGGACGCCATCAGAAATGATCTCGAACCCAGGCGTCTTGCAGAATCAGAGGTTCCACAAGTGTTGACTAAAGTGAGCAATTCTTTATAAAGAAAAGAACTTGGTAGGGACACACCGCTGATAAGCACTCACACACAGCATTAGAATGATCTCGTACACTTTCATACGGTTTCAGTATGATCTGCCTACTTTCATATAGTGTCTTCTTACACAGAAAGGCTTCTCAGTGTTACTTATCAGCAATCAGTGAAGACCCTGAGCCACTATAAAGGGGACCAGATGTCTCACTGTTGAATCCACAAAGCTGAATATCAAGCATGTTCTGACCTCACTCTATTATAAATATCCCATCACCTCTGGCTACAATTTTTCCTCAGGAGAAAGTACAACAATGAACTTAGTCTTCACCATGCCACCTTGAGCAATGCCATGCCAATGCCTCTGTAATCACTAATTTAAACACCCACCGTTTGCTTTATTCAACATTTTATGTGGCATTTTCTTCTGACTGGAAATTCATTTTTGGGTAGCACATTAAGTAGTTATCACTTGAGAGTCTCTTGGAGACCAAATGCTCGAAGTTCAGCAAGGAGACATTACATCATGAGATGAGCTTTGCAAATTTGAGCATTCTGAATTTTTAAAATACTGTGTCTAAAATGAGTGTTTGAAACTAAATCAGATAAACTTTTATAATCTGTTTCTATGATACAGACATCGGATTCTCATGTAGAAGCTGAACATTCTTAGTTGAAATATACTATAACAGAGATCAAGTATCACATAATTAAGGTATCCAAATTAAAACACTGGGTGGCTCAATCAGTTAAGCATCAGACTCTTGATTTCAGCTCAGGTCATGATCTCAGGGTTCTTAGATCGAGCCCCATGTCGGGCTCCCTGCTCAGCGTGGAGTCTGCTGGAGATTCTCCCTCTCCTTCTGCTCCTCCCCCCACATCCTCTCTTTCTCTCTCTCTCTCTGAAATAAATTAAAAATTTTTTGAAAAAAAAGCTGCTTTTTAAGTAAAAACAAAGTAAAAATACAAAAGATGTTTCTTTTTTATCTTTAAATGGATTTTAAGAATTTTGAGTTTTGTTTTAAAAATAAAAAATAAACAAAAATGTCCAGAATACTGTCTTACTATAAGCCAGTATAGAAATAAAAACTTTTTAATAAAATCATAAACAATTTAAATTTTGTAAAAGGTTGAAATTAAGATCATAAAACTTTAATCTATAATTTACATTAGTTATTTCAGGGACACCTGGGTGGCTCAGTTGGTTGGGCGGCTGCCTTCGGCTCAGGTCATGATCCCAGCGTCCAGGGATCGAGTCCCACATCGGGCTCCTTGCTCAGCAGGGAGCCTGCTTCTTCCTCTGCCTCTGCCTGCCACTCTGTCTGCCTGTGCTCGCTCACTCGCTCGCTCTCCCTCTCTCTGTGACAAATAAATAAATAAAATCTTAAAAAAATAAATAAATAAAATAAAATAGTTATTTCAGGGTTAACTAGGCATAGATTTTTTTCAATCCCTATTTGGTAAATACTTCAGGGGGTGAGGGTTAGCAACCTGCTCAAGATCAACCAACTACCAAAAGAAGAACCGACTGTTCAAGGCCAGGCACCTGTGAACCACACTGATGGACAAGCCGTGCTGTCAGGGCCCAAAGCCTTAAGGACCCAAGGCAGCCTCTGTTCAAGAACTGTGGTTATGTTACAACAGAATTTATGAAAGGCCTTCTCTGGAGTCATTTGTACACTGCAAGAAGCTGACTGATTCCCACACAATTCAAAGCACAATTCCATAGCGGTGTACAAACATGCCACTGTGGTTTTTTGAAAACATATTCTCATTAAAACCATGACTTACATTTCATAGTTATCAAAACAGTAATAATTCTTGATACCTGTGTATCTAATACAGAGCTTCGTTTCTGTAGATCAACCAAAGTACAAGTTAAAATGAAAGAGACTCCTTCTGAAATTGGAATACATTTCAAATACAGACATATCATTGAAGGCTCTTGCTCTGACCTCTTCACGGAGGGAGAAAAGAGATTTTCATTTCTCTTACTGAAACTAGAAAGACTAGTACCAAAAGGACCACTAGGCTGAACACAAGCAACAACCCAGCTTCTAAACAAGGAATACCAAGTGGTGGTATGTGCCACCAGTGTTCCCAAAGGCCCAGTGGGTCCTCTGACCGTGTATTTTTTAAGTATCCATGTCAATATCAAGATTGCCAGGATCTCCTCCTGTGGTGGAAGCTGGCTTCTGACGTTGTGCCACTATCATGGATATTTGAAGATCTCATTGATCTGACCACAAACTCCAGCTCTCTGAAGTAGCCCCAACTGACATGTTAATCTGTTTGCCATGAATGTTCCATCTTGTAAGTTCAAAAGGAAGGTCTACCTGCACACGGTGATGGAGCCAGCAGGCATGAACATGTTATCATTCCTGGCTGCTTGGCTCTGCCCTCATGTGACAAATAAGCAAGGTCCAAATTTGCAAAATAATTCCAGATACTCACCCCTGGGACAGATCCAATTCTCGCGGCTCTAGGGTTTGTACAATATGCAGGCCCACCGAGAAAGAAATGAGGCACAAAAGCAAATATTTAAGAGGTACCTTTGCAAGTGAGAAACCTTGAAGCTTAAGCTTCACTGATTATACGGTAAAGGCAACTTTGACCCAATGATATAAAATTGCCAATATTCGACCACTTTTTTTTATAATTTTTTTTAAGATTTTATTTATTTATATGACAGATAGAGAGTACAAGTAGGCAGAGCAGTAGGCAGAGGGAGAAGCAGACTCCCCGCTGAGCAGGGAGTCCGATGCGGGGCTCGATCCCAGGACCCTGGGATCATGACCTGAGCTGAAGGCAGTGGCCTAACAGACTGAGCCACCCAGGTGCCCTTCAACCACTTTTATCTACCAAAATAGCAACTTAGAATGGCTCAATGGATCACACTGATGGCACAGGGCTCCCGTATCAGCTCTGTGGTTCACTCAGAAGAATATAAGAGCTCACTACTGGTATATAAACTGAGATTCCTACGCTTATTAAAACTGATAATGAAAATTCGCCTCAAATGGTGCTTATGGAATGCTAGATAGGGAAAACCTAAGGTAACCATGGTGGTCACTGTGACTACATTTTCAAAATAATATTTACATAGATGAACAAAAAAAATACGAAAATGTAAACAAAAATAATTTTTATATTTGAATAGTATTACCATGAGTAATTTCCCCTCACAACCAAAGGTTGTTCTATTATCCATATATTTTTTACTTTTTTTTACTTTTCTTTTATTGTATTATGTTAGTCACCATAGTACATAATTAGTTTTTGATGTAGTGTTCATTCATTGTTTCCAGTGCTCCATGCAATACATGCCCTCCTTAAAACCCACCACCAGGCTCACTCATCCCCCCGACCCCTTTCCCTCTAAAACCCAAATAATTTAAAAGGAAGAAGAGGACAAGTATGAGGAGAAGAGGCAGGGACACAGAAGGAGTGAGAGACCTCAGATGTAACTGTCTGTGATGACAATTCATTACACACTTGCCATCTGTCTATACATTAACAACCCGAAACATATCTTGAACTTTATTTCAAGGGATCAAGATAAAAGCCAACCAAATCAATGAGAGACCTCATATTTCTAAGGGTCTTCCCTTTGAGATAACATATATGTTTGTTAGTAAGGAAGGTCTCAGCATGACCAAAGGCCAACTAAGATGAACTTACTTTTTGCTTGCCTCACAGACATCTGTAATGTTGGAGAAAAGATGGTGACTCTCTGTTTTGGTCATTGTATCACTCAGTTCTTTAGAATTTTTAAACATTCGTATCAAAATCTCCAAGCTGAGTAAATAGGAATGTTCAGAGGATATGACTTCAAAGATAGCCTGGTATGAAGTAAAAAGAAATGTATTATTAATTATTGTGATTGAAGAACTAAATATAGCTTTCATAATTCTCCTATAAAAACAACATATCATGAAAAGCACAAAAAGATAAGCATAAAGAAAAATGCCTCACCAAACTACTGTCTTTTCTATCTAAGGCACATAAACCTCAAGAAATAGAGTCACTGCCCACAGTGTAAAAATGAAAAAGCGAAAGCACTTAGGTGACCTGAGATTGCATCCTGAGGTCATGCTTTGTCAAGGGGTAGAATCTATGGAAGGAAAGCTAGGGCACATCATAAAATCTCAGTGTGACATTAATTAACCTTGGGGGTCATCTCTTCCAGGTCTATTTTCAAAGTATGCTCTCTGGGACACGAAGGATTTATAGACATCACTTGGGATCCCGAGAACATTTTCACAAATACATTTCTTTTCTCTCCTCCTGAGGGAACCCCCTTCTCTAACCCATATTTTAATCCAACAAATTTGCAGTCAATTACAGCAGAGTCTGGGTGTAGCAGAGGAGCCTGACTGTATCTATCCTCAAAAGGTTATCAGGCACAGGCATTCTTTTACATTAAACTCATACAACTGAAAGTGATTCTGTTCATTCAACAAGACACCTGCTCTGCTCCCGTCACTATCTCGAGGAGTGAAGGACCCTCTGCAGAAATGCCTAGTGTCGGGCACACAGTCGTTTACCTAATAAGTGTTCATTAATGATAAAAAGCCTGGGGCTTTTTTTTTTAATTTTAAAAGAAATTTTTTAAAATTTTAAAAGAAAAGTAAAAAAAAGTAAAAAAAAAGTGAGGTAGCTCACTGGGTTAAAGCCTCTGCCTTCAGCTCAGGTCATGATCCCAGGGTCCTGGGATCGAGCCCCGCATCAAGCTCTCTGCTCAGCGGGGAGCCTGCTTCCCTTCCTCTCTCTCTGCCTGCCTCTCTGCCTGCTTGTGATCTCTGTCAAATAAATGAAAAAAACTTTAAAAAAAAAAAGATAAAAAGCCAACCCACATATGCAGGCACCAATGCCCTGTGTAAGGAATTCACCTAGCTCCCTAACAGATTCAACTTCAGATCCTCCAAGAATGGCAACACAGGGATTCCTCCTCAGGTAGGCATGGTAAATACCCTCGCAGGCCCGAGAGTCACATCCTGCCTAGATCTCTCCCTGGTAACACTGTCATCTTCACCTTGGCCTCCAGGGCTCCTCCCCCCTCAAGCCCTTGGCCCAGAAGGCACAGGAGATTCTTCCCATAAGTCCCAGTGCTATGGCTGAAGCTGGGTGGGGGCAGGCAGGCACAGCCAAGTGGACCCCCCAGCTGCTGGTAAGTGGTCCATATTTTGTAAGTCAGGTTAATGGTGCCAGTCTCAATGTTCATCTCCATTTCAGCATCTATAAACTTTAAAGGAAGTCTTACCTAAAGGTAAGTCTTGCCTCAGTCATGTTCCAGGGACTTAAATGACATAATCATCTAATGAGTAAAGGGTAAGAACATGAAGAGTCTCACTTGACCTGTATCTTGTATAATTCTATTCAGTAAATACAATTATCCCTGGGAAATGTAGTGCAAACTGAGAAAAACGGTCACTTCCTGACCAAAAACAGGGGATGTCACGTTGTTGATAGATATGACACCCTGAATGACAAAATATTTTCAAAAGCAAAGGCTTTTGTAATCAAATGCAAAACACTAAGATTTAAACAAAAAGATCACATGAACTACATAGAACAGATCACATGAAAAGATGATTAAGTAGTTTAATATAATAGATTTACTGTAATAATTGTTAAAGCATCCTACAATAGACCCGTCAACTACTTAAAAGCAAATTGGGTCAAACTTTCTAAAAACAGCTATACAGGAATAGAAAGGAACGTAAAGTTAGATTTGCTGCTGTCATTAGTTTTTTTTAATATCCCAAGTCTGAATATTTTCAAAATATAAAAGGAAATAAGTATGTTCAAACAGAAAAGGTCTAAAAGAATACAGGGATTAGGACCCTGGAGTACCTCTTGAATTTGTCCACAAACATTATTTATGCTGCAGTATTAACAATGAAGAAAAAAACATACCACCTACTGTCTAAAATTTGGACAAAAGATTTTTTTTTAAGGTGGTATTTATACAGTGGAATACTATATGGTGGGTTGAATGAATGATCTAGATTAATATACATTAACATAGATAAATCCCAAAACTGGGCTGAGTGCCAAAAGTAAACAAAAAATATGTTCAGAATCATCACTCATCTACATTTTAACACTCACATATCCACACAAAAATATGTACATAAATATATGTAATTTATTTTTTTAATTGTTTTTATTTTATTATTTATTTGACAGAGGGAGAGATCACAAGCTGGCAGAGAGGCGGCAGAGAGAGGGAGGGGGAAGCAGGCTCCCTGCCGAGCAGAGAGCCCGATGCAGGACTCGATCCCAGGACCCTGTGATCATGACCTGAGCTGAAGGCAGAGGCTTTAACCCACTGAGCCACCCAGGCGCCCCTGTAATACATAATTTAAAAACACAGATTGAGGGGTGCCTGGGTGGCTCAGTCGGTTAAGTGTCTGCCTTTGGCTCAGGTCATGATCTCAGGGACCTGGGATTGAGCCCTGCATCAGGCTCCCTGCTCAGTAGGGAGTCTGCTTCTCCCTCTGCCCCTCCCTGCCGCTTGTGCATTCTCTCTCTCTCTCCCTCAAATAAATAAATAAAATCTTTAAAAAAAAAAACACACAGATTGGATAGGTACACATCAATTCATAATTATAGTTGCCTCTGGGGAGGTAAGGAAGGAAATAGCACCAAGGAGAACATAAGACTTCTACTTTATTGAAAGTCTTGTTTTCTTTAAAAAATATGAGGAAAAAATTATAAATGTAATACATTTGTTAATTCTCAGTGACGGGTATACCAATGTTATATACTATTCTGTTTTTTTAAACTTAAAAAAATGACACTGTAAGTTCCCCTTATATTTTTGTGTTATTTCATACCAATAAAATAAAAATATAGTGCATGTCCTTTGTGCAATTTACAGGCATGTATACACATAAACAGAGTAATATGCAAATAACAGGAGAAAGGTGTTTTTAGAATTTCACTACCTTATTACAATGAGCAATTTCCCTAAACAGCATTTATTTAAACTTCAAGTTGTATAATCCTATTACTATCTGTTTTATTTTTTAATAAGTTTACCTTTATTTTGGTATAATTTAAGATTTATTGAAATCTTGCAAAGAGGGAACAGAGCTTTTTTTTTTTTTTTTATTGGACAGAGAGAAAGATCACAAGTAGGCAGAGAGGCAGGCAGAGAGAGGGAGAAGCAGGCTCCCTGCTGAGCAGAGAGCCCGATGCAGGGCTCGATCCCAGGACCCTGAGATCATTACCTGAGCCGAAGGCAGAGGCCTAACCCACTAAGCCACCCAGGCACCCCAAGAGCTCCTATTTCTTCATCCAGCTTTCCCTAACCAGGGCACATGACATAACCATGGTACATTACATTTTATCTGTAGACAAACGTACATACTTTACTCAGATTTCACCAGTTTTCCCACTAATATCCTGTTTCAATCTAGGATCTAATATCTCTTTCATTTTTTGACATATTTCTTCCAGTTTCAATACCTCGACTAGGTGCTTTGTTGTTTAAGCTAAAAGGACATTAAGGTGTTTTAAGTTTTCTTTCCTGGTTCTTAGGTGTAGTTTTATTTGACAATGAACACATACCTCTTATGCAAAAAGAACAAAATGAATACGTTTTCAAAAGAAAACACTGAACCAGTGCACACAGTAGGTGAAAGCACTCACTCTTTGGAGCTTTAAAAGTATCTGCTCAGTAGAAAACATACCTCCTGCCTCTTTCTTTCCTCTTGGCTAACTGTCTGTGTTAATCCATTTCTTTTCACCTAGAGGAAAAAGCAAAATAAAGTTGAGCTCATTTACTTCAACAACTTATTACATAACACATAACTCCATGCCCTTTGAGAAATGAATTATAGGAAATTATGCAAAATGTGTGAATTCAGCATATATTAATTTTGGGGCCCCTCAAATAATATTTAATCACATTAATAAATTAGCATCAACACAAAAGAACTGCAAAATGTCTAGAACACTATCCTATCAGGTTGTGCTAATCTGTCCTAGTCTTAGGTCTAGATATTCCTAAAATGCTTATCAAATTAATTTCCCAAATCATAAATAAAGAAATCTAACAATAAAGAAAGTGAAGCCACCCCTCTTGAGAGTTTACTGCCCTGGATCACACATTGAAAAAGTAACTATAATACTATTTTTCACCCAGACTCCATGGAATACCTGTGCTCTCCATAGCAACCCAAGCAAACAGGAAAAAAAGACCCTTTTGCCCCAGTTTCAGCATTTTTTCAGCACAGTGAAACTTGACAAAGAAGAGAATGCCTGGGTGGTTCAGTCCATTGAATGCCAGAAGGACTCTTGATTTCTGCTCAGGTCATGATCTCAGGGTCCTGAGCCCTGTATCAGACTCTGCACTCAGCCAGGAGTCTGCTTGAGATTCTCTCTCTCCCTTTCCCTCTGCCTCCCACCCTGGCTCACATGCTCTCTCTCTCTCAAAATTAATTGATTAATTTGGCAAAGAAGGATGTTAACCTGATAGTCTTCGGAGAAACACCAATACCCACAAGAACCAAGAACACCAGTACCATACTTGGAGTAACACAGTTGTACCACTGGCTGAATCACTGCAAGCTCTACCTAAATTACCACACATTTTTATTTGATTACTGCAGTGCCTACCATTATTCAACTTTTTTTTTTTAAAGATCTTATTCATTTGTGAAAGAGAGATAGAGCACATGCACACACACACAAACTGGGGGAGGGGCAGAGGGAGAAGCAGACTCCCCACTGAGCAGGGAGCCTAACGTGGCACTTGATCCCAGGACCCTGGGATCATGACCCAAGTCAGAGGCAGATGCAACCCAGGTGTTGCACATGATTCAGCTTCTAAACCAGAGTGGAAGCTCCATGAACTCCATGAAGGCAGGGTCTGGTGTGTCTTCTGGTATACCTGGCACTGAGTCTGGCACATGAAAGATACTCCCGTTTTTCAGCTAAAGATGAAATTAGCAGAAGGTAAGGCATACATAAAATATTGACCAATTAAATTCTGTGCTTAACAGAACGGCATGAAAGGAGAGTGTCCTCCTCTTTTGTGAGAAACTAGTAACAATAAAATATAACCCAAGTCTTCAAACACTTATAAAAAGCACAGTGATCTGATATCCACCATCCTCCATTTAAAAATAAATATGCTTCCCATAACAGCTGGAGATTCCTTTTCTTTCTCCTTAGAAATCACATTTCTATGTTAAAATTTTCCTCCAAAATTTCCTAATGTAATTCTATCTGTTAGGGCATCTTATTAATCACCCTAGCATACCTTGATGCAAAAATACATTTTTCAGCTCAATTTTCTAAAATTTCCTGTGACCACTAAGCTAAGTATAAAAGAGGCTCTTCTGGATTATATGATCATCACGAATATCATTAATAAGCTGTGACCAAAATAACACAATAACTTCTGATTTTAATTAATCAGTCCCTAAAAGTAAATTTTACTGAGAATGAAACTCTTAGTAAGGTGAGGGGGTTGTGGTGGCTTCGTTAAAAGGGGCTTCACGGAGGGACGCCTGGGTGGCTCAGTCGGTTAAGCGGCTGCCTTCGGCTCAGGTCATGATCCCAGCGTCCTGGGATCGAGTCCCACATAGGGCTCCTTGCTCGGCAGGGAGCCTGCATCTCCCTCTGCCTCTGCCTGCCTTTCTGCCTGCCTGTGCTCGCTCTCTCGCTCTCTCTCTCTCTGACAAATAAATAAATTTTTTAAAAAATCTTTAAAAAAAAGGGAGCTTCACGGAAACCAATATTTTAAATTGACCCCCCATATCTTGTACCCCAGTGGACCGGCACCTTGGAACAAAGCACCACACTAAGATTTGAGATGGGTAAGAGGAACATCTTTCTTCAGTAAAACTGTAAAAAGGACAAATGTGAGAGGAGACTGGAAAAAATGCTGGGGTAACACGGAGCACACGCAGTCTCAGTTTTGGAAAGGAAGATACCCGGAACATAAAGATTGAAAAAATGTATCCTTAAAATGATCCCTGTCCACTTTGCATGGTCTTCATGAATCCCCTGTGGTGTAAACCTTAGTGTGAAGACCATGGGAGCATAGGGCCCTACATCGTGCTGTCATGGAAATGAGGACATTTGGTATGGTCTCTAACCTAACTTTTGGAAAAGAACAGAAAGTAGTACAAGAGTGTAGAAAGAGTCCTAAATCGGTGATAAAATCAGCAATCATTTATGGAACATTTACTGTGTGCCTAAATGTGTGGTAAGCATTTTTACATCCCCTTTCCCATCGAATCCTACTAAAAACTCAGGAAAGTCAATACTATCCTTACCCCAATTCAGGTGGGGATAATAAGTGAGGCTTAAGATCTAAGATCACACAGCTAACAGGTAGTGAGGGTAGGATTTGCATCTATGCCTATCTAACTCCAGAGCCCATACACACTCTCTCTCTAAGGTTTATTTACTTTAGAGAGAAAGAGAGTGGGGGCAGAGACAGAGGGAGAAGGAGGCAGAGTCCTAAGCAGACTCCCCACTGAGCACAGAGCCACAGCCTGATCCCATGACCCTGAGACTATGACCTGAGCTGAAAGCAGGAGTCGAAACCCCAGCCAACTGCACCACTCACGTGCCCCAGGTGCCTGAGGGAGCCCTGTGCTCTGTGAGAGTCACTCCATTTCTAGGGTTGGGCAATCATTACTAAAACTCCTTCTAATGCCAGGCCTGTATCAAGTCTCCATATGTTCTTTTTCATCCACCCATACTGTGGAATTTCTTAGTCTTACCCACCATCCTGACCCGGGGTCAGCCTGTCAGCAAGACTTCATTGCTAAAAAGGCCTCTTCATCCATTTTAATAAGGGAGGAGACCAGCCAGAAGAATGACACTGTTCGGCACTGCTCCCATTGGGTTAACCCTGAACAGGAATTTTACAGATTTCCTTCCTGACACACAGTCCTGGCAGATTGATACCCAGGCGCCATGCCCTCGATCTCCGCAGGTGAGGTCACCAGCAAGAATTTCCTTGCACTGGTCTTGTCATCCAGAATTACTAATGAGTTCAGACCCAGAAACCTTAAGGGAAAGACAACGGGCCATGTGGACTTAGAGACCTACACAGGTGACAGCTAGTTTACTGAGGGATTAAGAGTACTTTATTCCACTAAGAAGAAGAAAAAAAAAAAATCCCCAGACAAAATAATTTCTTTTTTGAGGGGGGAAAAAGGTAGTTCTGAAAAAGGCAAAGTGCTAACTCCCAGAATTATCATATTTCATTAATACTAATACAAACAATGATAAAATACTCCTTTCACCAAAAAGTCATCCATAAGAAACCAGCAACCCATACAAAACTACAGACAGAAAAGAAAAAGAAAGGAGCGTTCTTGGATCATAACTAAGAACACTGACGTGCAGCACAATGGAGGACACGGCGCGTTGGCTGTGGAGAGTTAGGACAGACCAGCCCCTGCTGGCCAGCTGCCAGGCCACGGCTCCACCGCCCGTCCTCTCCCGGCCCTTCTGTCCCCTGTACAGGGCAGGCTGGACAGCTTCTCCCTCCTGAGCCAAGAGGAGTCATTACGTCCACCTGAGACTTCTGTCCACATTCAACTCGAAATTAAGTAATACCTGAGAGCAGGTTCCTGGATGGAAAAGGTCATGAACAGGCCAGATGCTTTTAGAGACTGAGCGGGTTAGAGAAATGAAACCAGAGAAAGAGAGGGCTAGGATACAAAAGGAGGGCCCCCAGAGAGGCTGGTGAAAAGGCAGAGAACAGAATATTAGGGTAGAATGAACACAGTGGAGCAAAATATCAAGCAGAAAAAAAAAGAGGAAGGAAAGGAGGAATGGAGGATGGAAAAGGAAGGAAAAAAAAAGAAAACTGTGTGCCAAGTTTTTAATAGTAAATACCTCTAAGGGTACCTGGGTGGCTTAATTGGTTAAGCATCAGCTCTTGATTTCGATATGGTCTCAGGATTGTGAGATCCAGCCCCATGTTGGGCTGTGTGCTAAACCTGAAGCCTTAAGACTCTCTCTGCCCCTCCCCCCTCCTCCCCCATCCCTGCTCCCAGGCTCACTCACTCTCAAAAAAAAAAAAAAGTAAATACCTCTAGAAATTTTCTAATTCAAAAACAGCAAACCTTATCAGTAAACTTAACTCACTGGAAGGCTCAGGCTTTTTTTTTCTCCCCAAGGGGGAAAAAAAAATGCGTGAAAGCATATGTTTACACCTATAGTTTTAAAGTTGACCTGCTTGTTGCAGTTTGCACATGTTTGCTAAGAGAATCTGAAAAATTATCAAGTTTATCATACTTCATCAAGTGTTCCTCTTGTTTCCATGTGTGGAAAAGAAAAAAAAAAATAGTACAATAGCTTCTAACACCTGATTCCTATTTGCTACCTTAAATGAAAAAAATTAAACTTGTATAGGCTCCTTCTATATTTTAATAACCTCTATTTCGTATTGGCAGCTCTAGAGGTCTCTTCGGACTTCGCTCACGCTTTCTTATTCCTCACGGATTTAAATTTTTTATTTAACAATGTCAGCAGTGAGTAGAATTGCAGAAGTAGTTTAATGAAGCATTAAGAACTGGATTCAATTTGGGGTTCTTGATTCTGTATCAGCTAACCAATTCACAAAAGTGCTCAAATCCTACCATGGCAGATTCTAGACTCTAAGGAGAAAGCATGATGCATGTTGCTATCTTCAACATTTTAAGTGGATAAAAATTAATTGAAGTATAACAACAGAACTGAGCCCGCATCTAGATAGTTTTAACCTAAGTTAAAAATATAAACACCTGGGGCGCCTGGGTGGCTCAGTGGGTCAAAGCCTCTGCCTTCAGCTCAGTCATGATCCCAGGGTCTTGGAATCGAGCCCCGAGAGCCCCGCATCAGGCTCTCTGCTCTGCAGGGAGCCTGCTTCCCCCTCTCTCTCTGTCTGCCTCTCTGCCTACTTGTAATCTCCGTCTGTCAAATAAATAAAATCTTTCTAAAAAATGTATATATAAACACATTTATGTGGCTTATCAAGACAGTGAATGCAGAGAACTCACTAATGCTATAATAGTTTTACATTCATAATTATAGATTATACACACACACACTTATATATGTACTGCTGTAATCAGTACTGAAACTCTTCACTCATGATCTTTGTAATGGATATATTTTGCATAGTCAAACAGGAGGGAGATTGACAACGGGCTAAAATGAATAAAAAACAGTATAAGATACTTCATCTATGGATATGATATTGTCTAGTTAGAGCTAAAATTTTTGAAATTGATAAAAGGATAAACTCCCTAAACATATAAAGCCAGAAGTTAATTATTAGCTACTACTCCATCCACAATTCATGCCTGGCTCCTTCTTGATACGCTGCAAGTCTGAGCTTCTTAGAGGACTACCCTATGAGGGAACAGGCAGGCTTCTGACAGTGAATTCCATTCCTGCATTCAGCACAGCTACGGGATTTTACACCTTGCAGAGAATTGTGTCAGGACATCCATAAACTTCGCACAGTTATTCTTTGGCCTTTGACTTCATTTTCACTCACTGGAATAGGTTATGAGCCTGTTCTCTAGGCCCAAACAGAGCCCCAGTACTGACATTTCTACAGAACCTGGGGCTCTATCTATGGAATAGAGCCAGTCCAGTATCTGTGGAGGGAGCCAACATTAATGACACCAGGCTCTGGGTCAACCAGATGACCATTTTCCGTGGGTTATATTCTCAGGCCCTCTGGGAGCTGATACCGTTTCTAGATCAGGTGGGTGGCACACTCCTTCCATGTTTCCCCACCAGCCAGGGAAACCAGAATGGGAGGGCCCCAAAAGACTGACCATCCCAAAAGGCTCCGAAATATAGCTAGTTAAAAATTAGATCAGATATTTATAATCCAAGATCACTCTGGCTCCATAAATCACTAATGTACACAGAATACTCAATTTGAGATAAGACCTTTAAACTTGCTGAAGTTTACCCACTTGCTGAAATCAGCTGGTTATTCATGCTTTCTGGTGATTCCCTATTCCCAGGCTTTTGTTCTCAAGAGTTCAAAAGTGGTAAGGGAATGAATTGCCAAGCAAAATTATACCATGGGACACAATCACTCCGAGGTCCTTTCTATAGACTTAACACAACCCACATAGCCCCTGAATTACAAATGAGCTAGAGTCCTTTCACTGCAAATAACATGGAACAGCCACTCTCCGAGAGTATGTCTGAAGTCCCTACAATGAA
Source organism: Mellivora capensis (assembly GCA_004024625.1). Lineage (NCBI taxonomy): Eukaryota > Metazoa > Chordata > Mammalia > Carnivora > Mustelidae > Mellivora > Mellivora capensis. The sequence continues at coordinate 61,229 of PISX010000996.1, read as the reverse complement.
AAATCTGCCAGAATCTAGAAACAGTGTCCTTGTAACCAGGCCTGTAGGCTCTTTCTGGGCCCACTCAACCACGGCAAGAGATCCTGAGACATCACTCCACCTAAGCTATGAGCTGCCTGCCTTAGGACAGGAGTCTAATGGATCAGAGATCTGTGTAACCAAAGATCAGATAAATGAGATCAGGAGGAGGACAGTATCATACTTTCAGGAAAGCGTGGGTAAACAGATAAAATACTCTTTTAAAAAAAAAATGGAGAGGTAGAAGACAATGGCCCATTTAATAAAATCATTTTAAAAATATCTCAACTACCGTGCCAGGGAACCCTAGTTTGTTTGTTCTAAAAACTGATCCCCTCTTTGGTCTATAGTAGTAATAATTCTGCAATCCTTGCCAAAGTTCTTGGATCTTCAGAAGCAGCCAGCCCTCTCGGCCTCCTGGAGATAACCTCAGGTCTGCTAAACCAATGGCAGACTCAGATAGGGCAGGCTGGGGCTTGAGGCTTTCGCTCCCCTAAGCCCTGTGTCACCTTCTACAGACAGAGCCAGGATTCCTGAATGAACCCAAATTACTTCCATACAGGTAGGAGGCTGACAGTACAAACCACAAGCAGATAGGTAACTAAAAGTACAAGAATAAACTGTTGTCCTTTGTACAGTTTAGGAGATAAGCATGCATTACTTCATTGCAATCAGCCCTCTCTATGGCTAGAGCTAGCTCTCCATATTAGCCAATTCCTGACACAGAGTTCTTGCCAGTCTTTCATTTATTTTTTTCTCCAACTACCCCTGCTTCAAATGCTTACCATCCAGCAGAACCTTTTAGCAACCCCGCAAGGAAGCTGGCAGTATCCCTGTTCTACAGATAAAACACAGAGTCAGGGAAGAGTTAAATCAGTAGCCCTACTAAGTAGTAAAACTGAGGTTCCAACCCAGGCCTGCCTGCTCCCCCCCCACCCCCCAGAGGCTGTGAGCTCTTAACCATCCCGGCAGGACTGCCTTTTAACACTTGTGAATTCCCCTAAACTATGGCCCTCCTCCTGAGTGCCCCAGACACTTCATCTCCCACTGGGTTCCCAGCTCCTGCTACAGTGAAAGCTAAGCTGTCCGTGGGGTGCCCTGGGACTTAACCCGTTCATTAGTCCTGACATTACTCCTGCTAAGCACATTTCTCTCTTTCACTTGTGGCTCTTACTGGCCCCATTCCCCTGTGGGGCTACTGAACCCAGACGCCAATGTACTCATCCTCTCCCCCCCCAGATAAGCAAGAGAAACAGCTTTCCTTTATCTATCAACAATTAAAGAGAAGAAAATGAAGTTAGGAAAGGCATGAAAAGCTAATGACATGGAGTAGAAAGGATGACAAGGAAACCAGCTTTAGAAGAGATGGACAGTTCTCTGCAAGTATTTAATAAAAGATGAGCAGTTTTAAAAAGTGGAACACTTAATAAAATACTGAGGAGCAGTGTTTTTAATGGTTCACAGGGGAGAGATTGGGAATGGTGGTAAAATCAAAGCAGATTTCAGTCTTAACTGGTATGTTTAATGTTGTAGTAAGGACAACCTATATGTTTTACTTCTGTAATTCAGAAAGGTTATTTTAAAGAATTCAATCACCTTTAAATTTTGGATTTTAAATTGAAAACCGAATAAGGAGTTGGGTAAAAGAACCAAACATCCACTTATTTGATGAAATACAATATGGGTTTTAAAAAGTTCTTATGAAGAAGGTTTAATGACATGAACAGTCACTTCACAACATGGGTAAGAGAAAAAAAAAGTGTTACAAAACAGCAGGTTTAATGGCATGAAAGGATATTTACAACACTGCTAAGGGGAAAATATGTGTAATAAGACAATATTATAATATCGAATTTTTGCTTAAAAAAACCTCCATATGTACACACATTTAAAAAAGCTCTAGAGACGCCTGGGTGGCTCAGTGGGTTGAAGCCTCTGCCTTTGGCTCAGGTCCTGATCCCGGGGTCCTGGGATTGAGTAGGGCTCTCTGCTCAGGGGGGAGCCTGCTTCCCTTCCTCTCTCTCTTCCTGCCTCTCTGCCTACCTGTGATCTCTGTCAAATAAATGAATGGAGTCTTTAAAAAAAAAAAAAGCTCTATACCAAAATGTCAACAGTGATGGGGAGAGGAAGAAATTTCAACTAATTTTTATTTTCTTCTTTATGTTTATTGGTAACTATTTTTGCTTAGTAAACATGTCTTGGCTTTTAATCAAAGCCTCATCTTTAATAAAAACTAAAATAGGTTTCAAAGTCCTTTCTCAGGAAAGGAATAAAGCAAGCAGGGCAAACACATGGAATTGTTTAAACATGGCAACAGTACCTGCGTGTCTTTGTTGTTGTCCACCAGGAAAGCTAGAGACATGGCAGGTGACCACCAGTAGAAAAAGGAAGTAAAGCAGGGAAAGAGAGGCAATAAGAAAGCAAGATTTCAGTCAAGCCCAAACCACACGTGGCTTCTGAGGCAGTGATGAAAATGAGGTGAGGCCAGGCAGGTGTGCAAGTGTGATGGCAACGGGGACTGGGCTAGAGTTGGGGTAACTGAGCACGGCACCCCTGACTTAGTGAAGGCCTAAGTCAACAAGGTCTGACGAGGGCAGAACAGGGCTGAGGTGCCCCCCTTGCAGGAGAGGAGCTCCTGTTTGTGAAGGTAATGCGGACATCTCGATGCTATTCCACTTTTATTTGTGGTTTTTGTCAAGTGGCAGATGGAGAGGAATGATCAACTCCAAAACAGTCAGTTACTTAAAACAACACTGACAACAAAGTTAATTTCCTAGATTTGCAATAAAGACCTAACCTGAGGAAAACCTGTCCTGGAAAACTGGGTAAGAAAGCAAACTGATATATATATATATATATATATATATATATATATATATATATATTTTTATTTTTTTTTTTTTTTTATATTTACTTATTTGACAGAGAGAGACGGTGAGAGAGGGAACACAAGCAGGGGAAGTCAGATAGGGAGACGCAGGCTCCCAATAGAGCAGGGAGCCCAATGGATCCCAGGATCCTAGGACCCTGGGATCATGACCTGAGGCGAAGGCAGACACTTTAAGGACTGAGCCCCAAAAGCGAATTGATATTTAACATTAGATGTACAAAGCATGCAATGTTTTCATCAGACAGGGATTATCTTATCATATGGAGGAGATCTGAGACACTGGCAAGACTTACTACTGTTGTTCTTCCATTGACCTAGACATCAAACTTCACTCAAGCCATATTTCATACTTTCATTGCTTTTATTTCCTACTCTTCTGCCCACCTAGTTTTAGTCACCCTCCCTAGAGAAAGCTTCCCTGATCTTTATGGCTCTTTGTGATTTTTATCTATGTCATTCATTTTGGCACTGTGCCCTACATTCTTTCAGAAACACCATTTAGCTGTTTCATTTCTATTGTCTTCTGAACCAGCTTCTAAGTTCCTACAGGGCAGGTACTGGGATTTAGGCTTGCTTTGTTTGCCACACCCACCGCGACGCAGTGTAATACCAATGAATTTTTGAATCAGACACCAGCGTTTTCCAAACTACAAGTGAATGACACAATAAAGTCCATGAATTTCTGGTCAACACCTATTGAAATGTAACAAAACAGAAAAGACAGAAATATCATAGTGTAATCCAAGTATTAAGGGTAACTTCTAACTTTTGTTTGAGATACACACACACACACACACACACATGCATATATACACAAAAGACTACAAGGTAAAATGTGTTTCTCATTTGCTAAGCCTCTGATATACACAGTGTTTGCAACATCAACTCCACCATGTGTAAATTTTTCTTAAAGATTTTACTTATTTATTTGAGATAAGAGAGAGCATGAGCAAGGGGAGCAGCAGAGGGAGAGGGAAAACCAGGCTCCCCACTGAGCAGAGAGCCGGATGCCAGGCATCCCAGGACCCTGACATCATGACCTGAGCTGAAGGCAGATGCTTACCCGACTGAGCCACCCAGGCACCGCAGCCACCAGGTGCAAATTCACACTAGATAGGTCAGTCATGTTGCTAAACAGTCTCACAGACCCCTACAAGGAACACTGTTCTACTCAGGCCTCCACAAAATGAGCCACCCAATGGGGCCACATTTCTGACTATAATGAATAATGGAGGCCAAAGCTGACTGGAATAGAGCTAGTCAGGCACCTGGCCAAACAACAAAGATTGGTTAAGTAGCCTATTAAATGGGGGGAAAGTGCTGAGCTGCTCTGATCTGACAGGATTCTCTCAAGAAACTGAACTGGGTACTTACATATGGAAGCTGACAGGAAAACATGCAGTGAGTAGGACCACGCAAGGTAACCAACCGTAAGTCTAAGTTACAAGAACTCAGAAACAGAGTGCGCAGGAGCTCTCAGGAAAAAAGACAGACATAGCAAAAAGGAAAATGAATTCATGGCAAGAAGAGAGCCACCAGGCAGACACTTGCTAAGACACATTATCAGCCCGGTAACAGAAAGAAATATCATTCCTGCTTTTCCAGAGTGCACGGCTCCATTCTAGGTAATCTCAAAACCCTAACAAAATAGTTGGAAGAGAAACCATATTTAACACGGTGTAGTCTCAGCTGCCTTGATACAAGGTAGACAAGGTATCCTGCTATTGCTATTGTCCTAAGGGCCACATAAATTGTAGTGAAATCACCTAGTACAACCCCTGGTGCACAGTAGGTCCTCTGCAAATATGTAGCCAACAATTTAACTGCATGTCAACAAATTAAAAGCATAATGATCCAAAGGCAGGTCCCTGAACTACAGCTATCCTGCAAGTCAGCCGCTGCACAGCCTGCTCCTAGCGAGACCTTGAACCCATGAGGATATAGGGGATCCCTGTTGCTCAGCTGAGCGAACAACAATCCTACTCCTTTGCATATCACTACCTGAAGCAGAGTTTCCTGCTGCTTCAAAATGGGAACCACCCCATTTTCGTGTTATTTCAGTTGAATGGGTGGCTGTGTTTAACTCTTACATCAAAAGGGAAAATAATCTGCTATTTCCTTTCACTGGCATACTACTTCTGTAGAAGCTATCCATTGGCTCTGTAGTCTTTACCTCTTCAAATAATAGATATTCAGATAATGAATGCAGTAACAATCTTAAGACATTAGAGCACAGACTAAAGTAGAAAATCAACAGGCTAACGAGCATTCTAGATAAATAAAAAAATATTTGAGAAACGAAATTTTAAATGTTAAGTCCAGCATTTAAAGATTTAGTAATAGTTTTTATAGTGATGACTTCTCAAATCATCATGGAGACAAATCACTCTGTGGATGTGGCCTTGAGGAACAGTCCCATCACTGGACTAAAGGACTGGAGATGCCACACAGGCACATCTTAAGATGGAAAGGGTAAAAACAAGAATCTGATAGATGATTTCCACAATCCAAAACTCAGTATTCTATTCTAGACTTTTTTTGCACAGTCATTTAGAACTGCTCAAAGTAACTCAGCCTTCCCTCCTTTTACCTAATTGCACGGTATTCCTACAGAATGCTATCATTCCTGAATGCATCCCACTGACCTCCCCAGAAGAAATACCAAGTGAAAAATTAGGTTTTGATTTTGATTTCACAATAGCCAATTTGATTTTTGATTTCACAATAGCCAATACCTACCATGGCCTAACACAGTTTTGAACTATGAAGATGCCAAATTCCCCAATGTATCAAAGACATGTATTAAATCCAGGATGTAGCCAACCAATGATCAAGAATCTTTTTTTAATAAAAATTAAAAACATCCTCCAAATGGTCCCTGAATAGGAAATTTCCTCACTGCTTTCACGGCTGAGTAACTTTCTACTACTTTCACTTCTGGGATTAGATGTCTACGTGTATTCATTTATTTATACACTCATTCATAAACTCACCCAAGAGTTACTGCAAGCTTACTATAAGTCAAGCACTGTTTCATGATATAGGAAAATAGGAGAAAACAAAATGGACAAAAACCTCTGCCTTTATGCAGCTTTTATTTCAGCAGAGTAGTTGGACAATTAACCAAAAAAGTAAATCACACAGTATGTGACAGGGTTAATGTCATGCAGAGGATAAGAAATGTCAAAGGGGAGCTAAGGAGAAGGTGAGGGAGAAAACCATGTGGCTCTCTGAAGGAAGAGCTACTACATGCTGGGCAGACCACAAATGCAAAGGCCCTGGGGCAGAGTACACCTTATATTCTAGGAACATCGGTGTGACTGAGCATTGGGCAATATGGAGGAGGAATCAGGAGATGAGTCCAGGAAGAGAATCAGGCCAGATCACACAGCCTCCCAGGCCACTGTTTACAGTAAAGGCCTTAACTTGGCCTTTACTCTAAGTGGACTTGAGACCACCTGAGGGAGCCAAACGAAGAGACAGTATATCAGCATATTCTAACAGCATTACAATAAACAATATAATTCCATGCTCCTACATAGAGAGGAGATGTAAAGGGACCCCAGGAGATACAGGAATTGAGCTGAAAAGCAGTGAGGATAATCCACTTTTGAAGGTGAAGGCAGCAAACCAGCTTTGTACCAAATTGGAAGAGCTTATGGGAGAAAAAGAAGACTGAAGAATGACTCCAAGGTTTTTTCACCTTGGCAACTAGGAAGACGGAGTTGTTATTTGCTTAAGAAAAAAATACATATATTGTGGGAAAAGCAGGTCTGGGCAGGAGAGAAGAGAATTAGCAGAAGTAAACTTTTGGACAGATTAACTTTGAGAGGCCCATTATATCAGAAAAGAATCTGGATACCCTTGTCTGAAAACTCAGGGAAACGTCTGGTCTAGAGATAGAAACCCAGAAATCATCAGAGTATATGATGTATTTAAATTAATAAGATTGGAGGAGATCACCGGGACGCCTGGGTGGCTCAGTGGGTTAAGGCCTCTGCCTTCGGCTCAGGTCGTGATCTCGGGGGCCTCGTGATCAGGATGGAGACCCGCGTCGGGCTCTCTGCTCGGTGGGGAGCCTGCTTCCCCCTCTCTCTCTGCCTGCCTCTCTGCCTGCTTGTGATCTCTCTCTCTCTTTGTGTCAAATAAAAATAAATAAATAAAATCTTTAAATTAAAAAAAAAAAGATTGGAGGAGATCACTAACCAGGCACAGGTTAAGAACCCCAGAGATGGAGCCTAGGGAGCCTGGAACATTTAGAGATGGGAGGAGTGAGGAAGTAAGTGCCCACCAACAAGAGCAAGAAGCTCCAGCTGCAGCAATTTTGTTTTCACTCCTCTCACCCACCATTACCCCCGAGGGTCTACATACAGGACAGTTTCCGTGCCTGGGACTCCTCAGTTCGGTCCCTGTGCCCCACACCAACTTCACCCAGACACCTGTCTTGACACGCCACTGATGGCGGCTCATGTCTCTTTCTTTGCCACCATCTATCGGTTGACAGCACCTTGCCCAGACAGGTGCCCTCCCCCGTAAGATCTCAGAGCAGCACAAAATGTCCTTTGTGGCATTCATACGGTTTTAACTCTGTCATTGATTTGTGTGATTATTTGATTTCTGTGTCACCATGAAGGGTGTCTGTAAGGAAGTGAACCAAGGTGGAGTCTGTCTTGCTCTATCTCTGAGCGTCTAGCATAGAGCTGGCTCTCCATTAAGTCTAGATGAATGAAGGAATCCTTCGTCAATCTCTCTTGTTGGTTTTGTGCTCAATGAAATAATAAGACCCTTTTTGTATTGGGTCCCAAGTCCAGGTTTCTGACTGAAATGTCTTTTTGTAGTTATGCCAACCAAAATTTAATATCCCTGTGCTCATCTCCTCCCACTTGGTTGGAGCACCTGTCTCTTGCACTCTGCCTCCCTAGGGGCATGGCGCACACATACCCACATTTCACACCCTATTGTTCTCTCGGGAGAATTAAGAACATAAACATTGCCATATCTACTATTCAACTGCCCTTTCATTACTCAGCTCCAGCTGGAAAACTTTTTTCATTTTCTAAAGAATACATTTTTTTTTTTTTTTTTAGATTTTATTTATTTGTTTGACAGACAGAGATCACAAGTAGGCAGAGCAGCAGGCAGAGAGAGAGAGAGAGGGAAGCAGGCTCCCTACTGAGCAGAGAGTCCGATGCAGGGCTCGATCCCAGGACCCTGGGATCATGACCTGAGCTGAAGGCAGAGGTTTTAACCCACTGAGCCACCCAGGCGCCCCGGAATACATGTATTCTTCAGAAAGGGTTACACAGCTCAAGTTCCAAATCTGCTACAATTCAGAAAAAGGAAAACTTCTAAATGTGATGTGAACAACACGGGAACTATACTTAATACATAGAGAGCTCCAAGGGCACCCAAGTGGCTCAGTCGGTTGAGCGTTCAGCTCTTGATTTCAGCTCAGGTCAGGATCTCAGGGTCATGGGAGATAGCCCGGCATCAGGCTCTGTGCTCAGCAAGGACCCTGCTTGTCCCTCTCCCTCTGCTCCTCCCCTCTTTCTCTCCCTCTCTCTCTGTCCAATAAGTGAATAAAATCTTTAAAAACCTCAAACTGAAATAAAGAAACAGAAAAAAATTATAAACAAATATTTATATAATATTCGTGTGTGCATTTTCTGAAGAGCCATGCCTCAAAGTTTTTATTCTCAAACCATGTATAACCTTTCAAAAGGGAAGAAGCAGAACTGATATCCATCCTACAAAGTAATGCCGGAGCTAGAAAGAGTACTGAAGATCATCACGTATAGTCATGAAAGGATTTATAGACACATGGTTCAGAAAAAAAGCAAACTGTAAAGGCTGCAAAGTATATATTTAAGTAAACACATGTAATCTTTATATTTCCCTTCAATGCATATATGTGGATTTTGGGAATGTTACCAAATTGAGAAGAGCATTCCTATAGAGAAGGGGAAAGAGATTGGGATTGCAGACACGATGAGATTTTAGTCTTACCTGAAATGTTCATTTATTTTTTACATGGAGAACGTATTATATGTTGCTTATATAAATCAAAATTAATTTTCAAAAACATTAAAAGAACAGCATTATCTAATTGCACTGACAGCTAAGCAGGCCCCCAGCTCCAGCCCTCTTGACTAGAACAGAATCTCTGAGTACATCTCAGGCATAGGCACATGGATCTCTATTTCTGTTTATAAAGTTACAAACATTCCAGGAGAACTACTGCCCAATTTAAAAGTGTGGACAAGTACATATCTAAAGCTCTGACAATTTCCACTGAGTGCTAAAACCAAGCCAGGCATGAAAAATGGTTGGTTTTTTTTTTTTCTGTTTTTTAAACAGAAAAGATAGATATGGTAAAAGGCATTAATCATCTAAGGTAAAAAATAATTTTATGAGAATGCAATGTTGCAAAATATGAATGGAAAATTATATGACTGAAGAGATTATTTTAAGGAGCAAGTCACTGAACAACTGAAAATTAATTCAGACAAGTATGAAAACTTAAGGAAAAAGAACACATTTCTCTTGACCTCTAAATGCATAAAACATTTTCTGCAAACAGGATGATATTCAGGTTTATTACATCTGTTGAGCTCTGTTTTTTTAGTAGAAAACAGACCTTTCACAAGAAACATGGTTAAATTCTGGAAGGTAAGTCCCATCAGATCAAACCACTAAGTCACCAAAGTGTCTGTTCTACAGTCAACTGGATGAAATTATACTTATATAAAATCACCATTTTTCTTTTTTCTTTTTTTTTTTTTTAATTTATTTATTTGTCAGAAAGAGAGGGAGAGAGAGCGAGCACAGGCAGACAGAGTGGCAGGCAGAGGCAGAGGGAGAAGCAGACTCCCTGCCGAGCAAGGAGCCCGATGTGGGACTCGATCCCAGGACGCTGGGATCATGACCTGAGCAGAAGGCAGCCACTTAACCAACTGAGCCACCCAGGCGTCCCCAAAATCACCATTTTTCAAATCATCTTTCCTCACCTGGCAGTTCAGAAAGTCGTCCAGAGGCAAACGACGTGAGCTTGAAGAGCAGAGCCAGGACTCAGAGACTGAGGTCCTGACATCAGACCTCCCATTAAACCATTAGCCCCACTCTGCACAGCTGAAGGAATACTCTGAGGAAAACGGAAAAACTGGTTCTTAATTAGAGAGTTTAACATTTCTGAACAAACTGAAGAGATCAAAATGACTGAAGATGACTGATAAACCCCCTGTCAGCAAGTGCAAAGGAAGAAGAGAGCAGAGGATGACTATACCAGGTGCTGAATTCCAGCGGGATGTTTGCCTGCATGCTTGTTTTTGCCTCTAGAGCCTAAACACCCTTTTCAAAGGTACCTGGCATGTCAAGGTGATGGAAATTACACAAACACACCCCATGGCAAATAAATGGGGTCTGGGCACAGCTGGCGAGTGTGGCTTCGGTGCTGTCACTGATCTTGAAAAAACAAACACTGGTTTCACAACCATCATTTTTTAGGACCTGCACAGTATGCGAGCCCAGGGCAGGGAGGCGTGGTTAGGAGGAAAAACAAAAAGACTCCAGTCAAGATTTATCCAATATTTTCTGTAATACTGCAAATGCTTCCAGAATCCCATTAAAGGATGAACTGTAGGGAAATCCTAAAGCTCTCTTTGTATCCAGGACTCAACGGGTTACCTGGCAGTCACTGTACCAAGGACTTGGTGTTCTATCCCCAACTAATAATATCGATGTTTTTCTTCAAACCCACAAGATCTTCCCAGAGGTCCGAGAACTACTGGCTTCATCCTCATGCTGCCATTTTAGGTGAGTTACTGGGCACCTGACCTGTGTGTGGCAGGTTCTGGGACTCTGGGCACAGATCTCCAGAAATCAGAAATGACTTTCCAATTTCAAAGCCTCAAATCCACGAAACATAATGATTTTAAATTATTTCTCGTATATCAATGTTCTCCCACGCCTGAAAAGTTATAAAAGCACAAAGTTATAATTCCTGGAATGAAGACATCCTACACCTACCTACCCACTTTGTATATACTCCAAGAGTTCTACCTCCTTCTGTGATCAAGGGAATGAAAAGTAAACCTGTCACCCTCTTATGAGACTAAGGAGCCCAAGTTGTATTTCTGACTACAGGAGAATAGCCACCGCTGCATGGAGAACCCACTGGCAAAGACGCCATTGCTAAGTACATCTGCATTTTGCTTACTTTAATCTGACTCGAGAAGTCTGGGCAGCTAGATTTTCTCTTCTATTGAGGAACAATTAATTGTTTCTTACACAGTTCTAATTCTCCCTTATTGTTAGATAATCACAACACTACAGTTAAACCTGTCCTGCTAGGGCACCTGGATGGCTCAGTTGGTTAAGCGACTGCCTTCGGCTCAGGTCATGATCCCAGAGGATTGAGTCCCACATTGGGACCCCCAGCTCCATGGGGAGCCTGCTTCTCCCTCCGATCTTCTCCCCTCTCATGCTCTCTCTTACTCTCTCTCAAATCAATTTAAAAATATATATATTTAAAAAAATAAAAAATATAATAAAATAACCTGTCCTACTAAGGTTTAATGTTAAGGGGGAGTGGCACCTATCACCTGTGTGATTGTCCAATGGAACCAAAGGAGTCATAGAGACAAGCACACTAAAACATTATACTACAGACTGAAGGCTTGAAGACCTATGCAACAACTGTATATCACTGCAAACTGCCGCACTCCTCAAGAGCCTTCTGCATACTGAATTCTTCTTACCGTCAACTGATAAGCAAAGTTTCATCATCCCAAGAGGCAGGCAGGTATTTGCAACAAAGAGATTTTAAGACAATAAAACAACCAACAACAGCTAATGCACATATGTGCTCATGCAAACCCTCACACACAGAAAACCACCCGCCCTACTCTCTTTCTGGGATCAAGGCCATACTCAAAAAAAGTTTTGTATTAAAGTGATATATGGGGCGCCTGGGTGGCTCAGTGGGTTAAGCCGCTGCTTTCGGCTCAGGTCATGATCTCAGGGTCCTAGGATCGAGTCCCGCATCGGGCTCTCTGCTCAGCAGGGAGCCTGCTTCCCCCTCTCTCCTCTGCCTGCTTCTCTGTCTACTGTGATCTCTCTCTGTCAAATAAATAAATAAATCTTAAAAAAAAAAATAAAGTGATATATGCATGATGAGATGGGGGCTACTGTGTCAATTTGGCACATTAAAGGTAAGCATGGGAAGAGCAGATGTTTCTGAGACCCGCACTAACCCCTGTGGCCGGTCTACAAGGAAGGATTAGGGCATGAGGTCAGACAGAGAAATGGAGGTGCTGATCCCTACAGAGACATCCTGACAATGCTCATAATTCACAAAAGCTTCCTTTCTTTAGATTCCTAATGGCAACTTGGACCTAACAACTGCTAGGCTTCTGAAAAAGAAAAGACGACTTTTTCATTGAAATATCCACTTTCCTAAAAGCCAGAGCTGTCTGCATCTTTTTAGTGGATAGAAAAACCCATGTGGGAAGTACAGAAGAGAACTTCAGGACAGTGATTATTTTGGGATGGCAGAAAGGAGAAAAGTACTGGAGAGGAGGGTGGTGAACTGGATCTGCCCAAAAAGAGAGAGATCCGCAGTAAATATGTTAAAATGTTAGCATTTGTTCATTGTGGGTGGCAGGTACCCAGAAATCTATTACACACACTCATTTTTAAGTTTTTCTGCATGTTTAAAGTACTTTATAATTTAAAAAAAGTAAAATATTTTAAATGTGAAAAGGAGACACAAAATGCACAAAGAAAACACGGGCTAGGGACGCCTGAGTGGCTCAGTTGGTTGGACGACTGCCTTCGGCTCAGGTCATGATCCCGGAGTCCCGGGATCGAGTCCCACATTGGGCTCCCAGCTCCACGGGGAGTCTGCTTCTCCCTCTGACCTTCTCCTCGCTCATGCTCATGCTCTCTCTCACTGCCTCTCTCTCAAATAAATAAATAAAATATTAAAAAAAAAAAAAAAAAAGAAAACACGGGCTAGAGTCTAAGAATGGGAGGTGGCAAAGTCCAATGTTGCTTTGATTAAATGTAATTGCCAAGCAACACAGTAAATACACACAAGCCTCCTGGGTGCACTAAAACCCAAGATAACGCACACTGAAGTTGGAACCCACCTTATAGTTTTACATTTTATCACCAGTCTTTTGATAGAAATCTTGTTAACAAAAGGCACATGGGTACACGTATCCTTGGCCCAATGAAATGCATGCCCATATTTGCAGTTGTGCGGAAGGATGTGTAATATTGCTTTAATGTGCGTTTGTTAATCTAGCTGAAAGCCAAACTTTAGGAGGCCTAAGTATGGCAGCTTGCTTTTCAGCACTCAGAATAGGTAGGACCAGAGTGTGACACATCAGTACACATCGCTGTTCAGCATTCAGAGAACAGTGGCAAGATTCAGGCCTGGGCTAACAAATGCAGCTGTTACCATGGAGGAAGAACTCAAAAAATCCACAACTTTCTTTTCAAGGGTCCTCTACCAAATGGTCCACACTACAATGGAATGACAGCCATTTAGAGCCAACATGGCCTCCATGGACCTTGTCACCAGTTTTTCCACATGTGCACTTTGGGATAGAATATCATGAAATCATTGAATTAGGGTATAAGGTTACCAATATGTCAGTTCTGTGAGTAGGTATTATCACCAGAGCACAGGCAAAAATCATAGAAATATCCTAGAAGTTCCAAACTGTCAGCAGAGGAGACAAGACTGGCCCATAGATACTTTGTTGGCCTCACACATCATTTCTCTAACACTTGAACTGGGATAATACTCATAAAACTCTGGATTGCTGCATTCTCTTTCCCAAATGTCAGAAGGAACATTTCCCAAATGTCAGAAGGAAGACCAGCAACACTGGGCTGGTGTGAGCTCAGTGGCGGCGACTAAGGCTATGTCAGGCCTGTTCACCACAATCCCCACCAGGCCTCAACCTCCACACTCACCAGCATCCCCTTAATGCTGCTTGCCCTGCCCTTGTAGGCATTTCAGCCCATGGCACATATTAAGGGAGCCGCACCTTGGGGGCACTGGAAATAAATAAATTCTCCTTAGAACAGAATTAGAGGTTGGGAGAGAGACAGGGAGAAAGGGCTCGGTTTCTAGAATTCTGAATTCCAACACAGACTAGAAGAAGGAAGAACGTGACTGAAGTCATTCCCATCATCACCATACATCCATTCCCATGGCCTGTTTATGAGCTCCAACGTACACAACTCCTTTTCTTAGGTCAGCGTGTCCCCTGAACACATGAGATTCCGGACTCTGAACAATGCCCATTTCAGCTTAAGAGGGAATAGCTTCTGCTCCCGTGTTGCCTAAGGGACTCACAGAGGTGTACTGGCTTCTTTTCGATGCAATGCTCCCACCACCCAAGCCAGCCATGGGAATTCCTTTCTACTTGGTAATGCATTGGAGGCCCGCAGATACTGTGCTCAAACTTCTATCAAGTAAACTAAGCAGCACACTGTGACATTTGTTAAGCCAGGAGGAAGAGAAATTGTAGCTATAAACAAAAAATGTTTGATGCAGAGAGGAGAAATTACTCATCAATACAACATAAGTGTCAGACACGCTAACACAAAAGATGCACAGAGGGAAAGGGAACAGACTCCCACTCATTAATTAGCTGCAAAAACATATAAAAGTGTCTAAATCAAATGAAGTTTCCAAGGAAGAACTGTCATAAACTCCCTATTGTACATAGATACACACACATATATTTATATATGTAGTCATAATTATGATAAAGTTCAGGATAGATTAAGTTACCTCTGCATACACACTATGTTAAAAAAAAAACAAAACAAAACAAGAAGAGACACCAAGCAGGAAAAGCTTCCAGAGTATATCATTGTCAAGATACCTTATTTTATCAAAACCTAATTTTCCTGATCAGAAGTATCAAAATCAACATTCTCACTAGTGTTTGGAGGGTTTCAAGAAACATTTCACAATCTAAAAAGAAGAGTCTTTCTCTTTCAGGTTACAGGATCACTGACAGAAAAAATTAAAACCATCTCCAAACCAAATTTCCACAACTTGGTTTTTTCAGGGCCACAGATCTGGAAGAAAAAGGTAAACACTTACCGCAGACAGCTGGCTCCACGTGGACCTCAGCGGCTTATGGTGAATCACAATTTTTTCATCTGACTTCTGTTCTTTGGGCTCCGACTCCTCATCAGAGTCAATGTCAAGAGCCTTTTCTTTGTAGTTCTGATACAGGACAGCATTTTCTGCAAGAAACACAAACCCTGCATGTCACTAATGGCCCCCATCATTATGCTACTTGTTCTAAACAAACATCCAGATTTATAAAGTGTTTGGTCTCTAGTTTAATAAACAACAAAGAAGCAAATGGATTTTGTCACGGAAGAAAAATCACCAAAAAGTGATTTTCTCACTCGCACAGCTCTGTCCCAAATTCATGCACAGGAAGGGGAAGGATCCATGCATAAAATACCCACTGAAGCAAAGTTTCCACATCTCTGTCCACCCCTCTTGGAGGACAGCCACGCCTGTTAAATCACTGGGGTTTCTGGGGGGGGTGGTAAACTGAATTCTTACCCTTCTTTTCCTTCAAAGTCCATCACCATTCATTTACCTATTTAACAAACATGTATTATATATCTACAATGTGCCAAGAGCTGGGAGTAAATGGAAAATAAAAGACACTTCCTGTGCCTTCACGAGCTAAAAACAGGAAGAGAAAATAGTCCAAGTCACTCACTCATTTGTTCATTCAACTGATATCTCGAAAATGCCTACTAGATGCCAACAACTGCTGAGCAACAGGGATACAACAATGAACAAAAAAGATGAAAATCTCGATCTTCATAGAGTGGACATCAAAGTGAGCAGAGAATGACAATAAATAAGTAACTCTTCAGGTATGTCCGATGCTGCTAAGTGTCATGGAGAAAAATACAACAGGGAAAGGAAGGGAGCGTTACAAAGGGGGTATGTATTTTTTAAATAGGGTGGTTTAGGGAGGCCTCACCAAGATGACATTTAAGCAAAGACCTAAAAAATGTGAGAAAGCAAGCCACCCTACAGCCAGAGAAAGAACATACCATCAGAGGGAAGAGCAAGTACAAAGGTCCTGGGACAGGAGTCTGTTTTGTACATCTACATGTACAAAGACCAGCAAGGAAGGCTGTACGGCTGAAATGGGATAAGGAAAGGGAGAAAGCTTAAGAAGGGGGGCTGAGAATGAATAGGAGGCAGGTCACATAGGCCCTTGCTTCCGTGCCATTAAAGGACTCTGGTTTTCACTCCAAGTGAGAAGGCGAGTCATTGTTGGGTTGAGGACACAATAATCTTGTACATAAACATAACTATAAGCTGAATAATTTATATACAAGTGCTCTGAGAACAAGAGTCTCTCAGAAGGGCATGACCCGGTCTGGGGGTCAGACAGTGTTACTAAGAAAAAATCTAAGATGACAGATGAGAAGTCACAGAGGTAAGGAGAAAGCATATAAAAAAGCTCTGAGGCAAGAAGAAGTGTAATACCTTAAAACAAAAAAGGAAAAGTCCACATGTAGAGCATGGGTGTCTAGTGGGCAAAGGTATAAGGTGAGTTTAGGGAGATGAGCCAGACAGTCTAAATCATGCGGAGGTTCGCAGACAATGTTAAAGAACTAGATTTTTATCCCACATCCAAAACGACTGAATTTCTTTCACACTGCAAAGACTGCATTTTATCCTGATTGCAGTGGGAATCCACTGAAAGGAAAAACTGGATTCTATTGTTGGAGAAAATACTGACTGTGTAGGGGACTGATTAGGATGCTATGGGAGAATGGTCACCTGGGTTCCTGGGGATGGGCTGGAGATAGGGAGCAGAGAAAGGGAGGTGATCAGGATGTTTCCTAAGGTCCTTAGATCCCAGCAACAGCACAGGAAGAGATGGCAACACCCGAAGAGGGAAAGGCTGAATTTGGTTTGGGACGCATTGAGCTTGCCCTACCCTTCCCACCTACCAAAGCTGGCAAACGTCTGCGCCCTCTCTCAGCAACTGCTGCATGTTCTGTAAGCACAGTGCTAAAATAATACTGAACTCAATGCCAGACTTTCCTGTTCTCAGATTGTCTTACATACTGCCATACATACTTACATACTGATGGCGAGGGTAAAGACTGGGTTACCACACGTCTGTAGTGCTCTTTAATGTACTTAGAGGCTGACACAAAACATATGCCTATGGTTCATAAGATTCCTCATTTGTTCTCAGCATAACATAGGCAGTAAGAGTTCTCATACATGATGGAACTGAGGCTTGGTGAGGTTACGATGCTTTTGCTCAGTCACTCAACTGACGAACAGAAGCAGTAGGAGAGGAACCCAGGTCCTGACTCCACCATGACAGGTTCTTACCACTCTCCTGCACCTCACCCTGACTTAGTCTGGTTAGTCATTATCTGTAAGAATTCTGTATTCCTCATGTACATGTATGGAAGAGCAATTTCCAGGTCATCATATTCGAGAAGACACAAGTGAACGCATAGAAACAAGTCCATATAAAAGGGAAACAACAAAGAACTATAAAAAAGCTGTGTCCTCTGACATAAAAAAAAAAAAAATGCAACAATTTCTAACCCTTTGAGACAGAGGTCCCAAAATTAATGTTATATTCAAGAAGATGCAAAACATCTCTAAATACATATTAGGTAGACGCTCTGTTCACTTGATGGTCACAAAGTGGTACAAGAGGAAGCCAAGTGGACTAAGAACCAGTTATCTGTCCTACTACTGCAGTGTGACAGTGGGCAAGGCACTAAACCTCTCTGAGCTCCCAGTTTCCTCAACTATAAAACCAGGGAGATGAATTTGTCCAAACCAGCTAAAATACTGTATCTGGGTTTCTTCTCCATACAGAGCAGTTTCCTAAGATTCGTGCAATGAAAACGTTTTTTTTTTAAACTGGTCATGTTGCAATCCTCCAAGGGAGTTGATTTTTATAAGAACTGTATAGGGAAATAGTTTATAATCACCCAAGTTTATGTATTTTGTAACTCTGGGTGATTTTACACTAGATTTACTTACAGAGAGGTATATTCTTCTTCATGACTCTTTAAAGGTTAGAAAAAATCTTAACATTTCAAAATATGACAGCAAGGAACTACCTTCACCTTCACCGTGCTCCCCAGACCTGCAAGCCTGCAGGTGGGGCTCCTCACTCACTTTGTGCCCTTCCAGTTGGTGGACACTTGACCCATCTGTTTACCAAAGTCCTCTAATCTGATTAGGGTTTGAACACCTGGCCGAAGCAGCTTTTCTATACGGATTACAGATTGTTAGGAATATATTTCTAGCAGCCAGGAAGAGTTAGATTTCCCCAAAATTGAAACTCGATAAGCAAACAGGAAGTCAGAAGTAACACTAAAATGTGGAAATATGGGGAAAAGAATATTAAGTCAAAGGAAGTAAGACTTAAGATCTAAATGCTAAACTCAGGATTTTTTTTTAAGATATTATTTATTTATTTGAGAGAAAGAGTGAGAGAGAACATGAGAACGGAGAAGGTCAGAGAGAGAAGCAGACTCCCCATGGAGCCGGGACCCTGATGTGGGGACTCAATCCCAGGACTCCAGGATCATGCCCTGAGCTGAAGGCAGTCACTTAACCAACTGAGCCACCCAGGTGCCCCAAACTCAGGATTTTTAACTAAAAAGCTGGACTAGCTCTTACTGTGTCTCCATTTTTTCGAGGGAGGCTAGAGCCAGAGTACATAAGAATTAAAAATCCAGGACATTGGCTGACAAAGTCATCAACTTACAAAAAAACGCTATTAATTCCATTCACTGCTGGTATTAGTGGATGAGAATTTAGCTCAGTGCAGAGCTTTGTACTGTATAATTTGGGAAGAAGTTGGACATTTTTCTCATCTTAAGTGTTTTTGTTACTGCAGCTGGATTTCAACTTATAATTGATATTCCACATTGAAACAGCAATAAAAGTCTGGAAAATCAAATGCTTACCTTCCCCATCAAATGTTCCTTGTCCTTTCAGCATTTTTTTCTAAGAAACAAGAAAAGCAAAAAAGGAAAAAGCAAAGCAAACTATGTATGAATGAGCCAAGTAGAAAATACAGCTATTTTAAGAAAAAGTATTACTTCTTGTTGTTACATTCATTAGATTTCCAAAAGCAGAGCAGATGTTCATTCATCTGACTACCATAATCCAATAAAATGGTGAAATAAAATATACAATGTCTCCCACCCCCAGCAAAAGAGCTTGAGAACCCTGAGATGACCAGTAGTTCATCTCATTTCACTACTCAAGATTCACCATCTCTGTTAAATTGAACTTTGCTATACTTGTAAAGTTGGGGGCGGGGGACACCTAAAATGTTATGTAATTTCTTTAAGGCCATGACATCAAAAATAAAGTAGCCTTCCTTGTATATTACATACTGACATTCATATAACTGGTTCCAGTTCTCTGATTAATCAAGAAAAGTTGTGGCTGCCAAAATGAATTTATGCCGAGATCTGCCTTGTTCCCAGAGAAAGCAGCACATGCACACTCCAAAATATCCTTCTTCAGTTTTCCCCTATCTCTGTAAGTCATGTTTGGCAATATTTTAACACGAGCAACTACCAGGCCTTTATCAGGGAGCAATACACACAGTTCACTTGAACCTTACGTTCTGAGCTACTAACTAATTAGATCCATTCAAGTTCAAGAATAAATGGGCACAACATGGGAATAAAATACAACCACAGACCGTGGTGACAGAAAGAAGCAACACAAAGATGACAAACTATTTGTATTTTCTGTAATTCTGACAATCATTTTTAAAATTCACATTTTACCTGAACGGTATTTAGTATGTTATCACCACTCAAAAAAGTCATTCTAATTAATTAATGTAAATCAATTACTTCCAGTAACTAAAATAATCAACATGCTCAAAAGAAATCAAGAGTTTCCTGTATCACCCGTGATGAATCAGCAACCCCTAACTGACACCTCTAGACCAGCTCCAGACAGTTGCCCGTACAGTCAAAAGTACTGTGCCTGCTCTCTCCACCCTCTGTTCAGTTTCCTGTATTAAAAGTGTTCTGGATTCAACCATACCTGATTTGCTGCATTTCTTTTTCACATTAGGTAGGCCTCCACATTTTGCCTGAGATTAAAAAGTTAAAACCGTGATAAGAGTTTTACTTCCTCCCACAAAGTTGCATTAACCTGGCTGTGACTGCCAGAAACAGCATGGCCAAGAGACAGCCGTGTACAGGTCTGATCAACAAGAGAATTAAAAGAGAGCAATAACTTCTGGTTTCCTCCGTGCCCCACCGCCCCACCCCCAACACCTTCGCTTTTGGCTCGGTGAACGCCTGGCTTCATGAGTGACACTCCTGCCCACTCTTACCTTTATCCTTCCCAGACTGGAGAACTTCTCCTTGTCTTCCATCACCGCTTTCAGAACAGGCTGGGACATTCTGTTCTTCTTCTTTGAAGTGGTAGGACTGTCAAAATCAAAGCCACTGACCACCGCCCTGCGATAGGATGTGGATCGCAAGCCTCGCCGCAGAGACCCTGGGCTGTCCACGTCGTCGTTCTCCACGTCGCCCTCATCCTCCTCCGAGGAGCCCAGAGATGCTCCGAGGCCCTCCACCATGCTGCGCACCTTGAGGAGTCTCCTGTGGGGCTCCACATTCTGACTGTTGGACTTACTTACTTTAATTTCCGAGGCCAGGCTCTTCGGAATGATTTGCTGCTTCCCCACTTTGAGGGCGGCGGGGCTGTTTGTGCTCAAAACCACTGAAGGATTCTCTGGAAGCTCGTTCTCCTGCGAGGGCAGCCTTTGGAGGGGGAGTTTGTGTTCCAAAGACCTTTTCTGGGGCGCAGGAGAGAGTTTCGTGGGTTCCAGCTCAGGGTCCTTAGTCGCCTGGCCAGATCGCGAACCAGAGCCTGGGGAGTCGATTTTAGAGAACAGCCCATTTGCAGCGGGCGAAGGCTGGGGGCTCGATGCGGTCGGGTCTACCTCCCAGCTGCAGCAGGGGGACGACTTGGTAGTCCGCTGGGGGCGCAGAGGCTGCGGTAGGGGTGAGGTCACAGTGCCATTCGCTGGGGATTTCGAGGAGACCCCTGACACTGCTTTGGGAGCCTGGGGAGACTTGGGCCGTCGGAGCCGAGGAGAGACAGATCTATATTCCGGGGAGATCGGCCTCCCATTGGTCACCACCCTCCTATGGTCACACAGAAGCAACGGGTTCCCCTGGACCATCCTGCCCTCCGAAGCGGTGGGTACCTCGGTGGGAGCCTGCATGGCGGGGAGCGTCCCTCGGTCCTCCACGGGGAAATCCGTGATCAGCAACCCGCTGGGGCTCTGGTAGGATTGGGGCCTCGGCTTGCTCCGGCCCAGCAACTGAGGCTGAGGACTTGACCGCCTCCGCCACAAAGGGGTTAAGCTGTTGCTAGAAAAATCCACTTCACTCTCGCTGTCCATAGCGGAGACTCGGAGGTCAGCCCGGGAAGGAACAGCACCCAGTTGCCTAAAGAGGAAAGAAATCATGGAACTTTGCCTCCGGACAAGCAGGCACGCCTTGCGCTCCAAGCCTGGCGGTCACCCGACTGCTGTGCGCGACACAACTGCGTGTCGACTACACACCCCTGCTAGGGCAAAATCTGCGCCCACCGCAATGCGCGGTCCCTGACAGAAATCTGGGCTGTGACCAGGCGGAATAATCCAACTACCTCCGCGTCCCTCCAGCGTCCAAAGACCACCCGCACGTTAAAAGCCCGCCACCAGTACGCAGGGTGCAAGCTGATGCACAGGAAACTTTGCGAGTTCAGCTTTTGGGAGAAACTTGCCGCCCAGCGACGCTCCCCTCCGCCGCCATCCAGCTGCCCAGCCTGGTCGTTGGCCCCCCTCTCGCTCGAGCCGCCCGGCTCCTAGGCGGATTTACCTTCGGGGCTTTACAGAGCCCAGGGCCAACGAGCGCCCACCGGCCCTTGCGTGGCCCGGGTCTCCGACGGAATCGCAGCAGCCTGGGAGCTCGGGAGAGCACAGCGGCCGACCCGAGCCGTCGGCTCCGCCCTCAAGCTTGGTCCAGCCCCCAGCCTCAGCCCCGCCCCAGCCCTAGCCACCCTCCCACCCGCCTCTGTCTGGCAGGGAGCTCTGAGCTGCCTTCCCGCCTTGGCGTACCTTCAGTCTCCTGCCGTCTCACTTTGAAACCCTGGCGCACACGTGGGCTGGGTGCGGAACTTCAGGGTTCCGTGCCGGGAGCTGTGGGCGCGCTAAGTGGTTGCCAGGAGCACAGCGTGAGAACCAGCGTGGGAGCCCTGCCGAGCTACAATTTAGAAAGCCCTGGGGGCAGGGTTGGGGGGGATGGTGAGGGGGTGGGGGGGGTAGTCCGGGGTGAGGAGGGTTTGTGAAATGCATGAGATGGGACGCGTAGCTCTAAACGCTGAGAGTCAGTGCCCTCTCAGCGCTGGGGTGGTCTTAAAACACAAATCTGATCCCCTCCCTCCCCGGCTTAAAATATTTTATAGTAGAGACTGATAGATACGCTTGCTTGTGCTTCGAGTATTTCCGGAGGGTTGTGTGCAGGCAGCTGGGGGTGGGGGCATGGTGGGACTAGGTACCTAGGAAACTGGTGGGAGCGGGAATTTTCTTTCAAAAGATCTTGGATCTTTTATGCTTTGTGTTTTTTGTTTGTTTGTTTTTGTCGTTATTGTTGTTTTTAGAAAGGGGGAGCGGCAGAGGGAGAGAAAGAAAATCTTAAGGGAACCCCACCCCCAGCGCCAGCCGCTCTGAGGCTGAATCTCACAGACCTTGAGATCATGACCTCTGAGGAAATGGAGGCCCAACCAACTGAATCAAGCAGGTGCCCAGAACATTTTGTTTCGAATCCTGGATTTTACCATCTAAAAGATAAATGTAAGTTAAATTACAAATATGTATATATATGCAAATTAAATAAGATTCAAACTCTATAACTTACAAGGCCTTGCAGGATCTGCCTACCTCTGCAACAGTCTTTTCTCCCAACATTTTTTCCTTCATTATTCTTAGGCCACAGCCACTTCAATTTCGACCTCCCCAGAACCTGCCCTTTTGTTCTCCTTGACCTTCTGAGGTGTTACTCCATCAGAGATTTCCCTGACCCCTCCTGAATCAGACCACAGCCCTGTTTATATTCCCCCAGCCACCTGTTCTCTTTCTTTTCTACATTTAATGACAATTTATATATATATATATATATACACATTTATTTTTGTGTTTATGTTTATTATCTGTTTTGTCTTCTTTGGACTGTAAGCATCAAGAGGGCAGAAGCCATGTTGATTTATTGCCCCTCTGTATTCCAGGCCTCCAGTGGGCATTTAGTGAGTATTTCTTGAATGAATTTGTGAGAGGAATGAAGTAAGGACAGTGACCATCTTTCCAGAGTACTTCATTGCCAAGTAGTAGAAAGTTGGTTGTATCCTGTCCAAGTTCCTGTTATGTGAGAAGAATAAGGCAAACTTGAGAGGACAAATGACCATAAGATCTAAGTAATTAATTCTATCAGCAAGACTTGTGGGCTGTTCTCCAAGTTCTCATTCAGCATTCATACATTCATTCGGCAGAGATACAGTGCTCATCCACTGTGTGCAACTTAAGCTACTCGCTTTTGCCCTACATACATTGAATGTAATGGTCAAAATAGTGAGAGGCAAGCTCTGGGTTGTGAGATGAAGCACAAGGATTTTTATGTTTTATACTTTTCTGTATTAACAAATGCTGTATGTTAAGTATGTATTACTTTGATTGGAGATACTTCTGTAAAGGAGAAATGGCATCAAGAATTTTTAAATTTTTTTTAAAGATTTTATTTATTTATTTGACAGAGATCACAAGTAGGCAGAGAGGCGGGATGGGGGTGGGGAGCATGCTCCCTGCTAAGCAGAGAGCCCTATGTGGGGCTCTATCCCAGGACCCTGAGATCATGACTCCAGCAGAAGGCAGAGGCTTAACCCACTGAGCCACCCAGGTGCCCCAAGAATTTTTTTTTTAAGATTTTACTTATTTATTTGACAGACAGAGATCACAAGTAGGCAGAGAGGCAGGCAGAGAGAGAGGAAGGGAAGCAGGCTCCCCGCTGAGCAGAGAGCCCCATGCGATGCGGGGCTCAATCCCAGGGTCTTGGAATCAAGCCTAGCATTAGGCTCCCTACTCGGCAGGAAGCCTGCTTCTCTCTGTCCCACTCTCCCTGCTTCTATTTCCTCTCTAGCTGTCTTCTGTCAAATAAAATCGTTTAAAAAAATTAAATTTAAAAAATTTTAAGAAATTTAAAGAATACAGCTAATTACATACTCATACATACCCACTTTTTAACACAATGTTTTCCATACTAACATACTACTTTTATACTGGAAAAGTATAATTTACAAATGCTTAACTAATGATAAATGAAGTGTTACCTGATTCAGAATGCAATCTGTGACTTATGTTAAGACGTTATAAATGGTGATAATCTCTTCAACCTATGTTGGGTCTGCAAACAAGTGTAGCAGAAGACTGTCAAGGAAATCACAGGATCTTCCTACCTCATTCCTAGGCAACTACATCATATCCACCAAAACAAGAACAGCAAGACACCAAACTCCTTCCTTCACTAGGGGAAGTCTGGAAATTCACAGACATACTGCATAGTTTAGACTCCATTCACTTTATCATACCCAAGTTGAAGCCATCCTCAATCGTATGTGCCACCAAGAAAGGAAGGAGTTGCCAATTAAACTATGACACATGTTGTTATACAGGATTTTTGTTTTCTACTTATTTAAAGAGTGCTTTTAGACTTAGACATAGATTTTTTTTTTTACAATAATGTTCATCTAGGGCAAAAGGAAATATAAGCAAAATAAATTGAGTAAAGAATTTCTAAAAATTCTGTACACTAAATCTAACTCTTCTGAATCCTTTTTCACACAAAGAATCAATATGTTTGATTTTCTGCACAATATCTTTGATAGGACAGCATTTCTTAAAATACCCTAGTCTGGGGACGCCTGGGTGGCTCAGTTGGTTTAGCAGATGCCTTCGGCTCAGGTCATGATCCCAGCGTCCTGGGATCGAGTCCCACATCGTGCTCCTTGCTCAGCAGGGAGCCTGCTTCTCCTTCTGCCTCTGCCTGCCGCTCTGTCTGCCTGTGCTCACTCTCGCTGACAAATAAATAAAAATAAAATCTTTAAAAAAAAATTAAAATTAAAATTAAAAAAAATACCCTAGTCTGATCTCTGGAATTTGCTTCCTAGCCACTGACAATCATTCTGCAAGTTTGATGCTGGTGCTATCCTATTTGATCAAAAGCATAGTTTTCTTTTTCAGCTGAATCCTATGCCACCATAAGCTCTGCAGCTTCTCCGTTAATGGCCACAAAGAAGTTTCTGACAGATTAAATTCCATGCTTAACTATAGTTAGTACAGTATAATACATCAGATGCTTATATCAGCCTCTTGTTGCTTTAGAATTTTTTTCACCTAATCTAACACACTTGGCGATTTCTTTTGCCTTCAGTAGCATCTTTTATCATATGACTTTGATGTGTGTAGTATTAAATTGCATAAAACTCAGTGAAATGATGACAATTAGAACAGTTATGACCATTTTCACAAACACAGAGCCAATGCCAACAATATCATGACTGCCATTTGGCCAAGGTCTCTTTCTTAAGTAAGACGTATCCCAGTTTCAGATACATTAAAATGTGGGGCTAAAATACTTCTTAGAATTGGGGAGTGTATATGTTGAGTTAATGAGGAATTATATATTCCAATGGTATATATATGTATTTTTAAATTTTAAAAAATTAATTTTTCCAGTTCTATGGACCTACATTGTACTAGTTTAAGGTGTGCAGCATAATGGTTTGATATATGTATATATTTCAAAATGATTACAAGTTAGTTAACACGCATTACCTCAGTTATAATTTATGTGTGTGATGAGAACTTTCTCAATTTGCTCTTTACAACTTTCAAATATTCAATAAAGTATTTACTATAATCACCATGCTATGCTTTAGATCCCAAGAATTTACTTATAACTCCCAAGTTTGCCCCTTTTGACCACTTTCACTTCTTTGTCCCAATGATATTAAAATATTCAATAGTAGGGGCGCCTGGGTGGCTCAGTGGGTTAAGCCTCTGCCTTCGGCTTGGATCATGGTCTCAGGGTCTTGGGATCAAGCCCCGCATCGGGCTCTCTGCTCAGCAGGGAGCCTGCTTCCCCCTCTCTCTCTGCCTGCCTCTCGCCTACTTTTGACCTCTCTCTCTCTCTCTCTCTGTCAAATAAATAAATAAAATATTAAAAAAAAATAAAATAAAATATTCAATGGTATAAGATACCAGAGGCTGAGAGACCAATTATTGCTCCTTTTACTATACCAATTTGCATTAATCCCTAATGATATGACTTGCAAAATAATTAGGCTATTTTTAAGTGTCATTTGTTAGGTAACAAGATCTAAAATATTAAAATGGTAATATAAGAACCCAACCTGAATAAGATGCATGCTAGGCTCTCTGTTCTCTGTACACCTTTGTAAAGAAGTCTGGGTAGAACTAGGCCAGAAGAATAGGTAAAATATTGGGAGGTGGAGGACAAGAGAAGCGTACCCCAGAAACATGTCTCAGCATGAGCAAAAACATGGGGGGTATGACTGGAAAACATTTATTTAGTGCCAACTATATGTCAAACATTGCATTCATTACATATAATTCAAACTCTCATTAATCCTCTCTCCCATTAAATATGAAGTGCCGAGGTTCAAAAAACTCTTATACTGTTGGTGAGTGGCTAAGTCAGAATCCTAACTCAGGTCTGTCAGACTCAGACTTCAGAGCCCACAAGCACCACATACCAGAGACTAAATTCACAAAAACTGAGTTTGTAGTTGGTATAGCAGGAGATTCATGTGACTATATATGGTGAGAACAGAATGTAGTATGTGGCATAAACTGAGGGACCCGGATACCTATATGGTATCTGACACTCTCTGAAAGGATGTAAACTTCACTATTGTTTAAAACAATAAATCTGATGGAGCACTGGGTGGTTCAGTGGGTTAAGCCTCTGCCTTCAGCTCAGGTCATGATCTCGGGGTCCTGGGATCCAGCCCAGCATCAGGCTCTCTGCTCAACAAGGAGCCTGCTTACCCCTCTCTCTCTGCCTGCCTCTCTGCCTACTTGTGATCTCTCTCTGTCAAATAAATAAATAAAATCTTTAAAAAAAAATTTAAAAAAACAAGAATAAATCTGTCAACACCAGTCTCAGAAATAAAAATAAACAGATTTGTTTGTGGATTTAAAGGAAATCCACCTAAGCCCATAAACTCTGAGGGAAATATTAGAGATAAATTACAGAAAAATATTGAGATCTATCTATCTATACACACACACAGAATAGACAAAGTATTAATATCCGTAACATTCACAAATCAATAAGAAAAAGGTAACAACAAAAATGACCAGAGTGAGAATGCAGCTTTTAGAGAAGACACAAATGCCCACCACACATGAAAATATATTCAGCCTCGGGGCACCTGGGTGGCTCAGTCGTTTGGCATCTGCCTTCGGCTCAGGTCATGATCCCAGGGTGCTGGAATCGAGCCCTGCATTGGGCTCCCTGCTCAGCTTGAAGCCTGCTTCTCCTCTATCATGCTTCTCCCTCTTTCATGCTTCTCCTTCTCTCACTCCCCCTACTTGTGTTCCCTTTTTCGCTGTATCTCTCTTTCAAATAAATAAATAAAATCTTAAAATATATATACATATATATGCATATATATATATTCAGCCTCAACAGTAAAAATACAATTAAAATAGTAATGAAATCATAGGTCTTCATCCATTAGGTCAACAAAGATCTTTTTTTTTTTAAACCCACTGTTGGTAAAAGTGCAGGCAAGAGAGAGTTCTGACTCATTTACAGTAAGAATGTAAATTGGTACAACCTTTCTGGAAAGCAATCAGATGATACATACTCAAAATCCTGTAAACAGACAAATGTTTGATGTATTAATTCCATTATGTAGGATATAATCCTGAGGAGATAACCCTCCAGGTGTGCAAAGAAGTATGCTCAAGGATGTTCATCAAAACATTTCTTACTGTGCCAAAAAATTAGAACCACACCAAGTGTTCATCGATAGGAAACTCATTAATAAATCATGAGGTACAATGCAACCTCCCCCAAAAATGAATAGTACAGATACAGGATTATTCATTAAAAAATTCAAAATATGTAGGGAAAAATAGCCTCTAAACACATCATACAGAATGTACTACTTTGTGTTTTTTAAAATGCAAATACCTGTGTGTATAGACTTCATATCTGGATTTGGCATACTTAAAATGTTAGCATGTTCACCTCTGGACACCTCTGGACCGCCTGAGGCACCCAGTCACCTCCAGACAGCAAAATTCCTATTATGCATTGTTGTGAAATATACTACCTCACCATCTAGTGTCTTAAAAAGCAACTGTTAAGGGCACCTGGGTGGCTCGATCATTAAGCTCAATCATTAAGCCTCTGCCTTTGGCTCGGGTCATGATCCCAGGGTCCTGGGATCGAGCCCCACATCTGGCTCCCTGCTTGGCAGGAACCCTGCTTCTCCCTCTCCCACTCGTCCCGCTTGTGTTCCCTCTTTTGCTGTGTCTCTCTCTTTCAAATAAATAAAATCTTTAAAACAAACAAAAAAACAGTTCCATCCAAAAAAATGCAACTGTTATTATTTATGGCTTTTCAACATCCTGTGGGCTGGTGCTTGGGTTTTCTACTGATTTCCCTGGGCTCTCCCACCAGCCATGGGATGGGCTGGATCAGAAGGACACCGACAGCCTCACTCACATGCCTGCCGGTTGGGGCTGGCTGTTATCTGGGGCTCCTCAATTGTCTCTTTCTCGGACCTTAAAACAACCTGGCCTGGCTTTGTGGCTGGTACAATGAAAAGATAAAGTCAAAATGACAAAGGAAAGTTTGGAAAGGATATGTGAAAAGGAAGTTTTGAGTTCTCACTGGAAAAAGAGGTTTTTGTTTTGTTTGTTTTTTTTAAGATTTTATTTATTTATCTGACAGATCACAAGCAGGCAGAGAGAGAGAGGGAACCAGGCTCCTCGCTGAGCAGAGAGCCCAATGCAGGGCTGGATCCCAGGACCCTGAGACCAGGACCCGAGCCAAAGGCAGAGGCTTAAACCACTGGGCCACCCAGGCGCCCCTGGATAAAAAGTTCTTAAAAGGAGACTTTCTACAGTGGTTATAACGATGACTGATATATTACCTTATGTGTTTTTAAAAACATTTCTTGAGCACTTAGGATATAGCAGGTCCTCGTAGAAGAGCTTCAAATGTATTAAATAACTTAATCTTCACACTAACCTTATGAATTAGAAACTGCCACTATCTCCATTTTATAAATGAGGCAACTATAGCACAGAGAGGCCAAGTCCCAATGGACTAGCTCCAATCTGGCTCACAACTATTACTCCATTTTTATACTGTTTGTGACTCCATTATTCATTTATATCCACATTTTCACACACAAAATGTAAGCACCCCAATGTCAGACTGGTTCTCTATCTCCTATAGTTCTTCAGTAATGGACTGGTCGATCAATGGAGGACAACATCCAGAAAAAGAGGAGGTAGAGGAAGAGGGCCGTGAGAAGGTGGGGCAGGGTCAGCAAAGTATCCTGCAGAGAAAACAGGTTTGAGATGGAAAAACGAAGCAAGCCACTCCATACCATGTGAGGGTACTCAGGGTAACTTACTGATAGAAGGACCAAACAGACGGGGAATCCATGGCGCTACGCCCGCATTCTCCACCCCCTTCAGACTTTCATGCACAGGTTTTACAGAGCGACGGGCATGGTGGTGAGGTCAAAGCGTGGTTACGTCAGGTGCACCACCGGGTCTCTACCAAGTAGCTAACGCGGGGGCTTCTGTGCACCAATCACGTCTGCTACTCACCTAAAATCGTACCTTTAGTGGGCCCCTTTAGGGAAGATCAGAACAAGCCTTCCTGCATTCTGGACAGGCCACACATTAATCTTCGCGGAGCCAGGAGCGTGGAGCCCCAAGGGAGGTCATTGCACCCTCACCGACAAGAAGGAAGGCCCAAGATGGAGTCGGTGTGGTCAGCACGCTGCCGTCAAGACACCATCTGGTTAGGAAAACACAAAAGCCTTAGAAAGGGAGGGTTTCAGCAAGGGAAGTCAAATCAGTAGTCCTGGTCATGAACTAATATTGATTTGGCTCCCAGTTAATGCCAGGCCCTGGGCTGGCTATAGATAAGAGTAGTGAAGAAAGACCCCGCCAGAGTCTGCTATCAGGAAAGCCTATCAGGAAAGACCATAGGCACTTAACTGCAAGTGCGGGGAATTTTGACAGTAAAAGGGAAGGAAAGAAAGGACAATCAGGTGAGGGAAAAGGAGAAACAAGCAGTTTTATTTCGAGACTGGGGACACCTGACTGGAAGTCAGAAAGCTGGGTTTCAACTTGTCCCTGCCACTTTTTTTTTTTTTTTAAGATTTTATTTATTTATTTGACAGACAGAGATCACAAGTAGGCAGAGAAGCAGGCAGAGAGGGAGGAGGAAGCAGGCTCCCTGCTGAGCAGAGAGCCCGATGTGGGGCTTGACCCCAGGACCCTGGGACCATGACCTGACCTGAAGGCAGAGGCTTTAACCCACTGAGCCACCCGGCGCCCCTGCCTGCCACTTTCTTACTGTGGGAATGAGTACAAGTCACTTGATCTCTAAGCTCGCAGTTCCTTCAAGTAGAAATTGAAGTTGTTCTTCCTCCTCAGTACAGTTTGGAAAACACTGGTACAGACAGAATGATTTGGCTGTGGTCAGTCTAACGGCTGCGGGGAAGGGTAACATGGAGGTGGAGTGGGGATTGTAGGGGGACCTGGACAGATAATTGTATGAAAACTCACTCCTAATCAACTTGCCCCTTATCTTGAACAGCAACTAATCAGAATAGAATTCTGTTATTCTAACTCTAGAGTTAAACAAACAAACAAACAAAGATCATAATGAGAAAAAGGTTTCAACTAGTTTAGAACTTGGTGAAAATGGCTCTGAGGACTCTTCTTGACAGGGCCCAAGGAAATGGTAGGAAGATGAGCTCCAGAAAGAAAGAGCTTCTTTCCTGCTCCTGGTCCTCACAGGCAGCATCCAATCAGCTAATCCACGATTACAATGAGAACAATTCAGACGTAATATGTTGACCCTCCAGTGAGGGTCTTCATTGAACTAGTGAGATTTAAATCCCTGGTAAACCACAAGGTCAGTGTGGAGAGTGATTCTCAGAACTGGTGAGGCCCCAGCAGCTTTTGTTTTGTTCTTTGAAGTGTAGGAATGAGATAAGCGATTGGGCAGCCACTTTCAGTGGGTTCTAGTCTGGGGTCACTGCCTGGCCTGAACAGACTCTTCCCTTCTTTATACAGTACTTTCCTTGGTGGTTTGGCTTTTTTCCCCCCTTCATCTTTAAAATTTGAGTATGTTTATGGGCTAAAAATTGTACAAAGTAAAAGTTTCCTACTTGGCCTTCCAGAGGTATCCACTGTGAACAGTTTGTTGTATTTTATATATTTTCAGATTTATGGTGGGATGCAAACATATATATACCCCCACATACAGTAGACACATACACACAAATATCCTGTAACAGCATTCTGTGCTTTATAATTTACCTTAGATATCATTCCATACCATATCATTCCAGTACTTCTAGAACTATCATGTATTTCTTATTGTCTGCATAGCCTTAGGTAGAATCAAATAGAATTGTCATTTTTGTAAGTCAAAAGCAGTCATATACCAGTGACTTCATATGGTTCCACCTAATGTTAAATAGTTGATAAGCAAATTTTTTATTGATAAATCTTTAAATCATTTCTTTGCAAAACCTGAGCACCAATAACAAAAAAAAAGTTTCTTTCTAGCTCTAAATTTCCGTAATTCCTTGCTTTGTTCCCATTCTTCAATGTCTGGAATAGGCAGGGTAGTAAAAGAGAACTCTTTATTGAACAACGATGTAGGTACGGTTGAATTCTATTATGTGTAATCAGAGTCTGTTCTTTTGTACAATCTTAATGGTGAAATATGGAGAATGTGCTCTAAGCAGAGTTCTGTTCCTTTTTGGGGAAATTGGATTACAGGTGCCATCATCACTATCACTAATTTCCTTCGGTGATAAATTCTCAGTGTCTGTTTCCCTTTTCTGTCCTTTCCTGGATCCTGATCTTTCTCTAGATCATCAAGACAGAATGTAGAATCACAACTCTTATTTCTTAAAGTTTTTTAAGTAATTTGAACAAAGAGATATCTGCATGAGCCACAGTGTTCCTTTTGTGTGAAGAACTTGATGTTTGCGAAAGAACTTGAGATTAAAAAAAAAAAAAATCTGTTGGGTACACTCCATTTTTCAGGTAAAACTGTATCAGGAATCATGTGGGGACACTTAAAACTAGCCGATACCTTCAAGTTTTCTTCTGCCCAGATTTGTTTGGAAGAAATCCAGTCTTACCTATCTCAAAAATTCAGCAGGAAAAAATAGCTGAAATAAATTAAGCCCATGATTACTGAATTCTGTGTTTACGTAGACATTCTGGCATTTGGTTCAAAAGGCAA
Organism: Mellivora capensis; assembly: GCA_004024625.1. Classification (NCBI taxonomy): domain Eukaryota; kingdom Metazoa; phylum Chordata; class Mammalia; order Carnivora; family Mustelidae; genus Mellivora; species Mellivora capensis. Next base: position 28,648 of record PISX010000996.1, on the reverse strand, counting down.
AGCTTTTTAGAAGTGTTATTTAAACTCGGTTTTGCCATAGATTTTAAATTGGAAGAAAAATGGTAAACCAAACACATTTGGGCTCATTACCAAGCTCCTCTCACCAAGCAGGACTAATAGAATTTGAAAAATGCTTTCGAGAATTGAGATCTGCCACCTAGCAACCACTTTGAAATGCTTCCTGCGCTGGCTGGAGACTACTCAAAATGCCCAATTTTGAAACTGGTGGGGTGTTTTGCTGTGCATAGGCCACAGACATTGAAGGGAGGATTAGAACTTTGTTTTCAGGGCAAAGACATGCAGATTAGAAAGACTGTTTAACTTAACTGCTCAACTGGGTTTTGGAATAGGGTTGGTGGATTAAATACAGATTAAAGATCGAGTCAGGCAGACTGATACTCAAAAATTTTTTGTTAATTATCTGAAGTTCAAATTTAACTGGGCATCCTGTATATTTATTTGTTAAATCTGGTAACCCAATTTGGGGGAGATTTTTGTAGTGCAAAGCAGAGAAGTATCTATAAAATATACATCAGATATAGTGACTTGATCCCTCAAGGCTGACAACTTTCTGGATCTAAAACCTCTTATCCAGGTCACTGGCTAGTGGACCTCCAAAGAAGCCTGAAGCACAAGTGTGGGCAGGGCAAAACCTGACAGAAAGGAACAAGAGAATCACCCTAAGGTTACACCAAGAAAACTGAAAAGGAGGGGAGTACAGACAAAAGAAGGGGTTAGTAGTGTAGGAGCAGACATGTGTGTACAACAGAGTGCACTGGTGTGTGATGAGGAGAGGGAACTGTCTAGAAATCTGGGAGGAAACAAAAGTGGCATATCAGCATATATATATTTTTTTATTTTTTTAAAGATTTATTTACTTATTTGACAGAAAGTGAGACAGCGAGAGGAAACACCAGCAAGGGGAGTGGGAGAGGGAGTAGCAGGCTTCCCACCAAGCAGGGAGCCCGATGCTGGGCTCGGCTTGATCCCAGGACCCTGGGAAGACCCTGGGATCATGACCTGAGCCAAAGGCAGACTAAGCCACTTAGGCGCCTGATGTTATTTTATATTTTAATTGAAGTATAGTTGGCATACAATATTACATTATTTCAAGTGTACAACATAGTGATTCAACCAACATAGACACAATGAAATCCTTACCATGTTAAGTGTAGTTATCATCTGTCACCAAGGAACATTATTACAATATTATTGACTGTATTCCCTATGCTGTACTTTTCATCTCTGTGATTTATTTATTTTATAACGGGAAATTTGTACCTCTTAATCCCCTTTATCTATTTCACCCACCCCCCTCCCCTCTGGCCACACCAGTTCGCATTCATTTTGTTTCTAAGAGGAGGAAGTAAAGCCTTCTAAGTAAATATGCGCTCTGAAGCTTGGGCTGAGGTGGGAGGGGTGCAACCTGGGGATCCCACAGCAGGCACTTCCACCTCCAGGCAGCATTCAATTTCAGGCCACTTGCAATACGTGGAGAGCCAGCCTGGGACTGCAGAGGTTTAGTCCTAACCCTGCCTTCCAACTTCACCTGGCCCAGTCTTGTTACATTGTCTTCAATCTGGATCATTGCTCTTCACACCCACCCCTGAAATCTGCAGCTCCTGAACAACCTACCCCCAAAGTACAAAATAGTTAACACAGAATGCATACGTAATCCCTATGTGTTTGCACACAATTGAACATCTCCAGAAGGACAAACAAGAGGCTGCTACCTATGGAGGAGGAGAGAGTGCAGGGTACAGGGGAGAGGGAGTGTTGGAGAGGTTTGGAGTGGGGGGGTTGGGAATGGAGTAAGGTGTATTTGCTCACATATCTTATGTACTCATTGGTTTATTTTGCTATGTATTACTAGTCATTATATTTAAATAAATAATAAAATAAAAATAAAAAATAATTAAATAAAAATTTAAATGACTATAACAAATTCAGTCCAGAATCTGACTTATATTTAAGTTACTTGTATCTCTGATTTAAAATGTTTCATTATGGGCCCCTGGGTGTCAGTCAGTTAAGTATCCGACTCTTGATTTCAACTGATAACTGATCTCAGGGTCCTGAGATTAAGCCCTGAATCAGGCTCCATGCTGGGGTCCAGCATGGAAACTGTCTGAGATTCTCTCTCTCCCTCTCCCTCTAAGAAAAATAATAAAATAAAATGGCTCATTACAATAAGGTGTTTGAAAATAAATTTCTTTATATTATGTTGCATACTTTGTATTTATTAGAGAGGACTGGTTTCTGACATTTCAGCATGATTTCTGGAAAATTAGCTGCTGGAATCAATGACAAATCAATGGCAACCCTTGACAAAAAGGTTTTGCTTATATTTTTAAATGTTTACTCTGAGTTCTGTGTCATGTTGTTTTTTGTGTTTGGTTTTTTTTTGTTTTTTCCTAAAGATTTTATTTATTTATTTGACAGACAGAGATCACAAGTAGGCAGAGAGGCAGGCAGAGAGAGAGGAGGAAGCAGGCTCCCTGGGGGCGGGGGGGGGGGGGGGGGGGGGGGGGGGGGGGGGGGGGGGGGGGGGGGGGGGGGGGGGGGGGGGGGGGGGGGGGGGGGGGCTCGAGTCTGGAAGGCAGAGGCTTTAACCCACTGAGCCACCCAGGCGCCCCTGTCATGTTGTTTTTATGTATAGGCATTTACAAGCTCAAAATGAAGGTCTGAGAGAAACTAAATAAAGGGTTTATATTTTTTTAAATAAAAAATTTACCCTGTAAATTTATCTTTTAAGTTCCGTTAGGTCAAGGATCTTTGTCTCTTTTGTTCAGTAATGGATTTCTAGGACCTAAATTAGTTCTTGGCACATTTTATGCGCTCAATTGAATGAAGGTGTACATGACCACTAGAAAAATTCAAACATTACAGAAAAACACAATACAGGATGTATAATCTTTAATCTCTTTCCTCCCAATAATCGCTTACTTCAGTCTCTTAAAAGAAAAAAAGTTTATTTCTTTTTTTTTTAATTTATTTATTTATTTGTCAGAGAGAGAGCAAGCACAGGCAGACAGAGGCAGAGGGAGAAGCAGGCTCCCTCCCGAGCAAGGAGCCCGATCCGGGACTCGATCCCAGGACACTGGGATCATGACCTGACCCAAAGGCAGCTGCTTAACCAACTGAGCCACCCAGGCGTCCCGAAAAAAAGCTTATTTCTTAAAGAGTAAAAGTTTCAAAAAAAAAGAGAAAAAGTTTCATTATAAATATGTTTTTAAAAAACAGTTAGTTAAATGGTACCATAAAGAATGAAAAGAACACAATAGAATGCAAGAAGGTATCTCTGACTTGCATAACTGGCAAAGGACTAGTATCTACGCTATGTAAAGAACTCATTCCAATCAATTAGAAAATCTGGCAAAATACTTAACACACATTTTATTTTTTTTAAAGATTTTATTTATTTATTTCACAGAAAGAGACATGAAGAGAGGCAATACAAGCAGGAGGAGTGGGAGAGGGAAAAGCAGATTCCCCACTGAGCAGGGAGCCCGATTCAGGGCTTGTTCCCAGGACCCTGGGACCATGATCTGAGCAGAAGGCAGATGCTTAATGACTGAGCCACCCAGGTGCCCCGAACACACATTTTATATAAGGGTAACTCCTAATGATCAAAATCCTATGAAAAGCACTCTTGCATTTAGTCATGAGAGAAATGAAAATGAAAACTACACAGTCACCAAGTTGGAAAAAATGTTGAGGTGTCACAATACCAAATGTTGGTAAGGATCCTGAGGAACAAGAACTCTCATATATTGTCTGTGAGTGAGAAAACTGGTTAATCCATAAAGATCCCTCCTTCGCATTATCTTTTAAAGCTACGATACATAGCAATTCCACTCCTCAGTATCGAAGAGAAATGCACTAACATAGCAGCAGTATTTGTAACATGCCCAACCTGGAAAATACCCAGTTATCTACCAACAGAGGAATGGATTTTAAAATGTCGTAGAGCCCCACTACAGAAATCTACACAGTGATGAAAATGAAAAAACAGCATCTTCAGAATAAAACCCACAAACAGATAGTTGCCATAGAGTTTTGTTAGGATTTCCTTAGGGGATCCCCAGCTCATTTCAGCGGATGGACTCTTCCAGCAATTCAGAACTGTCCCAGCACTGGGATATTCCCACCTAGACAGCCTGCTTCACCAGAGGTCTGCAGGGTCACAGGGGTTGGGGGAAGAGGGACATACAGAGTCACTAAAGGGGTTTGTGGGTGAAAGGTAGACTGCGAGCCAGGGAAACATTCAGACAATGGCATAAAGTAGGTATCAGAGATCAGAAAGCAAGTCTTGGGCTGAAGCTACCAGAACCTCTGCTGGGGTCTGTGAACTGGGGCTCTCAGGCCAGGCTGTGGATCAAGAGAGCTAGTTCTGCTATGGTGGGGGGGATTCTCAGGCATCTCAAGCATCTAGAAAGGGGGCGCAGAAACCTGTGGTCCCTCAGACTAAGGAATCCATCAGGGCAGAGGTTCTGGGTGACTGGCTCCTAGCCTCTAGCCTGGGGTCCTTGTTGCTGTTCTTAGGACTGCTATGGCTTCTGCTGCTGAGTGTCTTCAGCCCAGCTGTCTTGAACCCCATCTGAACTTGAGCTCAAATCAGGTCGAGCTCCCTTTCTTTCTTTCTTAAAAGATTTTGTTTATTTATTTGACAGACAGAGATCACAAGTACACAGAGAGGCAGGCAAAGAGGGGGAAGCAGGCTCCCCGCTGAGCAGAGAGCCCAATGCAGGGCTTGATCCCAGGACCCTGAGATCATGACCTGAGCCAAAGGCAGAGGCTCAACCCACTGACCCACCCAGGCACCCCTGAGCTCCCTTTCTTTATAAGTTAGCTATCATCTTCTCAAAGTGCCTCTAACTCCTATTGCTGTCTCCTGTTTAGTGGTGTATTCCTGGCCCTGCCTTCTGATTACGCACCTTTCTGGCCCTCAGTTCCCACATCATAGAGCCATGAGTTCCCAAGGTGCTTTCATCTCTGCTTCTGCTATTTCTGCCTGTGATTATCAGCTTGTTTTGAACCACCGCGAGTTTACTGTATAAACATGAAGAAACGTGAATTTTAGGGGGTTTATGTAAGTGGGGTGGAGCTGGAGTTTGCCCTTGTGAAAGATAATCAAATCGGAGCTCCACCATTTTCTAGGTGAGTCTTGAAGCAAGTCCCTCCATCTCCCTGAATTTTATTTCATTTTTTTCCCTTATTTTTAAGTGGGGTTAATGGCTCTGACAGTCACCTGGATTGGGTGTGAGCAAGGAATTAAAAAGTACCTAATGAAAAATACTCTGAACTCTACAAAACAAAGGTGGATATTTTATTATTGATTCACAGGGGCAAGTTTCTCAAAGCCAAGTGAACGTAGGAGTCACCTGAGAAGAATTTTCAACGCATTCAAGGTCAGCACCTGCCTGGGCTGCCTGGGCCCTCTGAGATTCTCATTCTGCCGTCCGCAGCAGGACCCATGAAACTGCGTTTTATAAAATGTCCAGGTGATTCTGATGCACGTAATCCTTTGACCTCACTTTAAGAAAGTGTCGGTTCACTTTGGGTAATATTAACTGTTTTGTTTGCATATATTATTTGTACAAAGAAGTTCTTAGTATTTCCAGATGAATGGGATGGGTTAATATTGAGAATAGGGAGGGACGTTCTTTTGGAAGACTGGAGAGCTTTCTTGAGGGCATGATAAATAGAATTTGAATAAGCAAAAAAATATTTTCTGGCTTAAACTCTAATGTGTATGTGTATATTTACACATATATACATATTTCATGATTTTTATGTTGGGTGGTTGATCCTTTTCTTATTGAATCTGAGCTCCTGGCCTATCTAGAAAAATAGCCCTTTGCTGATTATATATTTTGCCAGTTTGTTGTCTTTTGACTCTGTGTCCCTTGCTATAAAAAAATCTAAATAAAATGTTTCAGTATTTTCTTTTATGTCAAACTTGGAAAGGCCTGTCCCATTCTATGATTATAAAAAACATAAATCATGATTACTCATGTTTTCTTCTGGGACACTGACAGCCAGAGTGGTGGTGGTGCTGAGATCCAGATCTGCTTGGAAAGGGTGCTACCCTGGCTCCCTGGAGGGCAGAGAAGTCATTGCCTTACTGTGCTGGTGAATCTTGCTGGAAAACTGCCCTCTAGTGTGTCAGAAAAATCTTTCCATAAGGAGATGCCTTACTAGAGGCACCTTGCTACAAAACTACCCAAGGGAGGTGCTAGGGCAAACTTCTGGCAATGGGGTGCCAATGTCAGTTGTACATTGCAGGAGCTGAGCATTGGAGAAGCTGAGAGTAATACAGGAGCCTAGTGCTGGAGAAGCTAACAGACCTGCAGGAGGCAGAAAATCCTGTAGGCACAAAACTTAGAAGGAAGAGTGCATGAGGGATGAGGGATGGAGTGGGGAACTGCTGACCTCTGGCTGCTGTTGTTGTCACAATACTAAATTGGGTCTAGGTGCTGTTGGCTTCCAGGCACCACAGAAGCTGAGCCCTCAAGAAGCTGTAGGTGCTGCAGGAGTCTGGCGCTGAAGAAAACCACCCACTACACCATAGGAGCCTGCCTAATAACAAGAACATCAGAAGCAGGAAGCAAATCCTTTCTTTCTGCAATATCTATCCAGTTCTCCAGCAATAGAGTTGCAATGCCAGTTAGCAAAATATATTTAAAGGGCTCAGGTCCATTTTCACAGAGCAGTCAAAAAGGATAAATCTTGAGATGAGGCAATCAATCCCTAACCAGCTCACATGATGTCATTAATTCTTACTGAACAATAAAAGCATTTAAAGATACCTGTTTAAAAAAAAAAAAAAGTTTAAAAAAAAAGATACCTGTTTTGTTCTGAGTGCAGATGTATGGGATTCTCTTTAAATTTGGGGTTGTCATGTTTACATGTTACTGCTGTTTTCTAATTAGAATGTTATGATGCTTTCATTTTCGGTGACTCAGTAGTCACATGCATTCTATTTTTAGTTAATAGGTGGATTTTATTTATTATTTATGTTTTCCTGCTGTACAAATATTGACTTATCACATTGCAATAAAAATGTGCCTTTACTAGTTATACCATTTGAGATTTATTAAGGTTTGCTTTACAACATTTTGTAAATGCTCTATGGGTTTTTGAAAAGAATATATGTCTATATGTTAAAAAGCTCAATACACATACTAATTAAGTTTTAAAATTATATATTTGTTAACTTGGTCTGTACAAAACTGAGAGATTAATGTCTCTGATTTTTCAGTTTGTTACTCTGATTTCTCATAAATTTTATTTTGTATATATTTTTTTAAAGATTTACTTATTTATTTGACAGACTGCCTGTGCACACAAGTGAGGAGGGAGACAGGGGCAAAGGGAGAGGGAGAGAAGCACACTCCTTGCTAAGTAGGGAGCCAAACACAGGTATCAATCCTAGGAATCCAAGATGGAGACCTGAGCCAAAATCAAGAGTCACACGTTTAACTGACTGAACCACCCAGGCGCCCCTTGTATATTTTTATGCTATGTTGTTTGACACATAGACACTCATTAATGTAGATTAGAAGAGCATATCCAATTTTTGTCATAGTATATTTGCCTAGAAACCTGGCACATAGCAGATAATCAATAAATACTTATCTAATGATGGCCTTAAATTAAAAAAAAAAAGATTTTTGCATGCTAGTTGTTTATTAGCATCAATATCTTATCATTAATATTACTTAGAATAAGCTTTAAAATGTTAGCCAAAAAAAAGTATATGCAAGAGATGACAAGATTAGCAAAAAATATCAGCAATTACTAAAGTTGGATGATGATACATGAGAATAAATACTATTATTTTCCTTTTTTCTTGCTTGAAATTTTTCATAGTAAAATGAGAGTTTCTTAAATAACCTTCTAAATCACTGTTTTTTGCAATATCTAATAGATTTTTCATTACACAGTATTTTAAAATTAGATGCCTGTTTTTGAATATATAGAAGCTTTTTCTGCCATCAGATTGCATCCATACATATTTGCAAAACACATGTCTGATAAAGGACTTGTATCTAGCATATATAAATTACTAATGTATAAAGACACTCAGTAAAAACATGAGCAAAAGATATGAACAGACGCTTAACCAGAAAAAAAATGTACAGTTGGCAAATACACACATAAAAAGATGTTCTACACCATTAGCTATTAGGGAAATGCAAATTTAAACCATGGCAAGCTACTACTACACACTTACTGGAATGGCTAAAATTAAAAAGAATGACAATACCAAGTGCTGACAAGGTTGCAAGCAACTAAAACCCTTATAAATTGCTGATGGAAATCAGTTTGGCAGTTTCTCATAAAGTTAAGTACACATTTGCTGTATGACCTAGCAGTATCACTCCTAAGTATTTAACGAAGATGAATGGAAACATATGTTCCTGCAAAGACCTTTATATGAACATTTATAATAGCTTTACTCATAATAGCTACAAACTGGAAACAATCCAAATTTCCATCAACCAATGAATGAATAAACAAATTGTCGTGCATTCACACAATGAGGTAGAACAAACTACTTATACATGTAACAACATGGATGAATCTCAAAATCATTATATTCCGTGAAAGAAGGCAAAAACAAAAAGGCTTTATACTTGGAACAGGCAAACCTATAGAGACAGAAGAAAGATCAGTTGTTGCTAGAGGCATCAGTGTGGAGGGAGGAAGTAGACTACCAAGTTGCTGGAAGGAACTCTTCGGGGTGATGGAAATTTCCAAGAACTTGATTGTGGTCCTTATGTAGCTGTCAAAATTCATGAAGACTGTACATTTTAAAAAGTGAATCTTACTGTGTAAATTATACTTTAATAAACCTGATTTAAAAAACAATACAGAAAATGATTTTCCATCTGTTAAAGCTTTTCCTTATTTCATAACGTACTTAGAGAGACAATGTCTTTTTGACCCTTACAGAGATTATGAATTGGATTTTCTTTTTAATTTTGGATTCTTAGAGTAAATTTGCTTCCTAACGAATATTTGTGATGATTCTTCAGAATAATCCATTTCCTTTGAACTTTTGGTCCCTTTATTTGATTATTGATTTTTTCTACTCATACTTAGTCTCAGATTAGAATTTACCAATAGAGGGGAAGGTGGAATTTTCCATTTTTCTGTGCTAGATTGGGTATTCGGTTGACTCTGCAGATGGAGATTCTGGGAATTTGTTCTTGACGAACTAGTTATTTCTTAGCCACAATTTAGAGCAGTTTTGCCATATGGAGTCCAGGGTCAGTACCAGGGTAAGCTCGATTATTACCATATTGAGAGCACCAGCATAGTGAGTGGGCAATTTCATAACCAGGCTTTGACACAATGATAACAGATTAACAAGTCTACAGAGGCCAAAAGTAACCTACCTGTACAAAATAGTCCACAGCACTCTGTGGAAACCTGGAAAATGCTTGCCTTGTCTAAAAGGAACAGCAGCTACTCAGCTCCAGTCTATTGTTGCCACGTGGGAATGTGGGCTCAGCACTTCCAAAGAGAGCTTCTGATTCAAGAGAAGCCAGAAATCCGGATTTCTTATGCAAATCTCCCAATTTTTTAAACTGTTGGCAATTAATTCTAAATTTTAAAAATACTATGTGGACAGATATTGTGTGGTCCTAACAAAACCCATCTGTGGCCTACCAGTTTGTAACCTTTGCCCTAAGAGTTGTTCCAGAGGAGGCCAGACATTCAGAGAGGGTGGTGGCAAATTGAAGTTTACTCACAGCCCAGAATCATTTCAGGAAATCCTCAACAGCTTCATTGTCCATCACAGTGGTTATTCGGGGATGCAACAGAGATGCCTCTAAAAGGCACTCCATGGTCATAGTGATTGTATCCTCAGTATCTATCTTGCCCCTCCCCTAATGTGTAAAAACCAGGTGGTTTGAGTGGGCCCGTCCCCACTGTCCCCCCCAGCATAGTATCCTCCTTGCCCACATCAATAGACAGTAACCCAGGCCGGGGCCAATCAGCACACAGCATCTCCTAGACACAGGGACCAAACCACAGTGACTTTTCAGGGCAGAGTTTACAGATTTTACAGTGGAAGAGCTTAGAGCTCAACCAGTTCAGTCCACATATTTCCAGACAAGAAAATGAACCCCTGACGGATGTGATTTGGTCAGGATGTGTAGCTGTGTAGAGGTAAAATGGAGACCATAACCAGTCTCTTCACTCTATCCTCTTCTATTTAAATTCATTATGTTGTTACTTTTATAAATAACTTTCTTGGAGGTATTTTGCATTGACCATTCTCTTGTAACTCTTCTTATTTATATACTTTTATTACTCCACCTAATGTCTACAATTACCGTATTTCATTGCTATATGCCTCCCTTCTCTGAACTCAAGATACAGGTTAACCCCACTCATTTTACAACTGTGTCAATCAAGACTCTTTTAATTACTAGAAGCAAAAACAAGCAAGCAAACAAACAAAAATTAATCAAACATGCCTTAGCCAAAACATTTTTCTTTTAAACCCAGAAGGCCCCTGACCTTAGGCCCTACTGGATGCAGGGGCTCAGGTCTTTTGTTCTCTTAGTGTGCTGATCTCTTTCTCTTCTGGACCCAACAGATTCCTCTGTGCCACTTGGGAAGATGGCTGCCAGCAGCACCAGGCTTACCCAATCATAATTTTGTAACCACACTGAGAGAAGTACCTTCTCTCCAACTTTGTATAGCAGTATTTGAGAGAGGCTGTCATTGGCCCTCTTTGTGTCCTGTGTCTGCCCCTGGGACCTACTGTCCAGAAAACAAAAGTACTACTATTACCCAGGTCCAGATTGGATCTTGTTTCCACCCCTGCTGGCAGGAAGGATGAGTTACTGTGGTAAAAGCCCTCACTAGGACACAGAGTTGGGGAGGTGTACCTTAAAAGAAACAAGTGGGAAAGAAGTAGGATGCTTTTAAAAGAATAGGGCGTGCCTGGGAGGCTCAGTTGGTTAAGTGACTGCCTTCGGCTCAGATCATGATTCTGGAGTCCCAGGATCAAGTCCTGCAGGGAGTCTGCTTCTCCCTGTGACCCTTCCCCTTCTCATGCTCTCTCTCTCTCTCAAATAAATAAATAAAATCTTTAAAAAAAGGAATAGGGATGGGCAAGAGTATTATTATTTGTTATTTACAAGTAACAGTTATAAGAGTTCACCGAAGTAATTATGCAACCAATATTGTTGTACCCAAGTATGATTATGTTTGGGAAATAAAATGGGATCTTGCTCAGCTTCTGTGCCTTCAGGAGATAGGTTGAGGTACGGGTGAGTGTACCCAGTGATGGTCAGGAAGGGAATCGTTATTAATGTGAAGAAATAGAATACTCTGAGGAGAAACATAAGGCTGTATGACACGAGGGGGATGGGAGCTGGAGACAGGCATGGGGATGCTTTGATGAGCTCTGCACAAAACCAGCTTGGCTGGTGTTACCATGGCAGCAGTAACGTGTCCCACAAATGGGTTTTTAAGTTATTGGAAAGCTCCTGATAAATAATACTCCATTTTTACTGATGCCAGATTAGAGCAATTTGCTAGGAGAAAGTGCAAATTGGTTTGAACTTTCTGAAGTTTGCAATGTGTATGCCCTTTGACTTAGCCATTCCTCCTCTTAAGATTTGTCCTAAGGAAATATTTATATGTGGAAATTGTGCTTTAAGCTATTAACAGCTGTTATAAATAGCAAGAACATGGAAACAACCTAAATGTCTCAAGATATAAGACTGGGAAAGCAAAGACATTATTACAGATATAAACAAAGGAATGCAGTGCAGACATCTACAACGCTGTTGTAAAAGAGTATTTAAAGAAATGGAAATCTGTTCATGATATAATGTTACATGAAAAAACTACTTCCAAAATGGCTTAATGTTAGCTAGCTTTTATTTTGCTCTACTATATACCAGACAGTTGTATTATCTGATTTAATCCTTACCGTTCTATATGGGAGGTGTTATCATTTTTCGCATATTACTTAACTTCTCTGAACTTCATTTCCTTATCTATACATGCCATATGCTTGAGACAGTCAGTGGCGAGCCACATGTCTGGATTCAGAGCTGGCTCTGTTACTAACCATGCGATTTTCGATGAGTTATTTTTTTCATCACAACCCACATTAAAAATATACATTTTAAAATATTGCAAATCAGTACTCACATGCACACAGAGACACAATATAATGGAGAGAAAAATTTGCAAATAAACATTTATTCTTACAAATTGTATGCATCCTGAATACTTATTTTCTGGACAATTTCATTCCATTCATTTCTGAAATACTTTATTCTATTCCATTTTATTTTTTTTTTAATGATGGCTATAGCCCACCAAACATAACCCACTAACAGTATCATGCCTGGTACTCAATAGATGCTCAGTAAGTGGCAGCTATTCTTCTTGCTGTTGTTATTATTGTCATTATTATTATTGGTAGTAGCATCGAGACTGTGAGAGGAGCTGGTTAAAGGCAGTACCCTTTAAAAGCAGGAGGGAAGTGGGAGATGCAACTTATTTGGAGCTTACCATATGCTTCAGAGTGTGGAAGTAGTCCACAAACACAAGGCAAATTGCTACAATTACCATAAATATAATAGATCTAAGAAAGCAGTGGGGTTTATTCTGTAGTTCATAATAAGCTCAACTATCAATGATGGCAGTGAAGCTGGAAACATGGTCTAGGGAGGCAGCCAATATTAAAAGAAGTGAGTCAGAAGACTGGATTGGCTGACAAATTTCCGAGATAGTAGAACTCCTTCAGCGACAGGTGACACAAAATCAAAACCAGGCTAAAGGAAAGGAGAATATATTGGCTCACACAGGAAAAGATTCAATAGTAGATCTATCAGCTTCAGGTACTTTTGGATCCAGGTGCTCAAAAAACTGTTTTTTTTTTCTTTTCTTTCTATCTTTTGGTTTTGCTTTATTACACTGACTTCATTCTCAAGCAGGTATTTCTTCAATAGTGGCCCCTGGCAACTGAGCTCCACATATGGAAGAACGATAAAATCTCTCCTGCCAAGTTCCAATGAAAGCCTGAATCTCTTCGACTCATATTGTGTTCCACGTTGAACCCAACTGCTCTAGCCAGGTAGATAAGTTGTTGTGACTGACTAGAACCCCCAGAACCATATGAACTAAAAGAGAAATAGGTGTGTTGCTGAAGGATGCAGAGTGCTGCTGCCAGTAGTAGGGAGAAAACATGTAGGTGGACACAAAATAAGAAATGTTCACTACAGTGAGTTCCAGTTCAAAGCCAGATAGAGGGTCAGAAGTTCAGGAGGAAAGACAGCAGGTCCCAGAAACCCACACAGAGTGAGAGTCATAAGGGCTAAAATGCAGGCACCACCCAGACAAATGGTTGACCTGCAATAATAACAAATAACAAAAAATCCAGAACCCCAGTAACCCTCATGTCCCTCACCTGCGTGGCATGTGTGGACAAGTCTAGTCAGGAGTACTCACTCTCCTGAGACAAGGAGGAGACATCGAGTGAGGGAACTGCGTTAAACTCATGAGTATTATTTCACGTAATGAAAAAACAATGGGTCCTCAGGCAGCCCTGAGGTGGGCCGTACTATCTCCATATCCACCCTGAGGAAACAAAGTTCACACAGCTGGAAAGTGATGGAGTCTGCGTTCCAACACAGCTTTGCTTACTCACAGTCCACAAGTATTGCTTCTGCCTGAAATTTCCTCCCCGTATTGTCTGGCTGGTGAATTCCCAGTCACACTTAAAACTATTGAGACTTGGAATGCCTGGGTGTCTCAGTCGGTTAAGCGGCTGCCTTCGGCTCGGGTCATGATCCCAGCGTCCTGGGATCGAGTCCCACCATCGGGCTCCTTACTTGGCAGGCAACCTGCTTCTCCCTCTGCCTCTGCCTGCCTGTGCTCGTTCTCTCGCGCGCTCTCTCTCTCTGACAAATAAATTAAAAAAAAAAAAAAAAGACTATTGAGACTTATCATGCATCTCTGAGCTCTTATTACACTTAATTCGCACCACCTCTGCAGAATTTTTAAACTCATGACAGTAATTAGTTGCTAATGGACTTGTCAATGGTGCCTGAACTTTGTTGATCATGCACCCCCATTGCCCAAAACTCTGAGGGCATCCTCCTCCATGTGTATTTTATTTATACTTTCATATGCATAAATATATACATATGTATATATGTGTACTTATAATATAAACATACTTGTTACATGTTTCTAATGCTAAAGTTAATATTACATCAGGCGGTAAGCCCCTTGAGGGCATGGCTGTGTGTTATCTTTTTCTAGTGCTCAATGCTGTACCTGATACATGCTATTGGTTCTCAAATGAGAAGTTCTGAACCTACATTTTCACACATGATGATGATAAAATTGTCCTTTGTAGGGAGACACTTGCTCCATGTTGTTCCAGAAAATGAAATGCTCGTATTAACTCTAGGTTTCCTCCCACTTTTCCCATTTTACAGATGAAAAATCTGAAGTGCTGAGAAATTAAGAGTGCCTAAAGTCCCACAATAAATGGCAAAGTTCCCATTCTAATCCAGGTCTCTGGACCCCTCAGTGTTGGGAGAGCTGAATACTAAGTGCTGAGATCTATCTTAGCACATGAAGTGACAGTGCATCAAAATATTATAAGTTGATGCAGTTCTGGAACATTTAGAACTAAACAATTAATATTAGATAGCCTTGTATTATTGACGTTTTCCCTAGCTTTGTGCTTTGTCTTTCTAGCTAGATTGTAAGGTCTGGGTCCATGATTACTTTTTTCTATCTTTTCTTCCCTCACTCAGATGCTTAGCAAGTGTTTTTGGCTGGATTATGTTTGGGATGGAGCAGGAAAACTGTGTGGGGTGGTGGGGATGTGGGATGTAGGAGCGGCGTACGTAGCACTAACGGTGAGCCTGTCCTCAGTTGGCTCTCCACACACCACACAGCATAGGCTGTTAAGCCAGGTACTAAGTAGCCGTGGAGAAACTCTTGTTCCCAAATGCTTGATTAACATAACAGGAGTATCTAATTGAAAATAGAAGCTTCCATAGAGTTTTAGAGAGTAGGATTTAAAAACTCTTGTTACTCAGTAGTGAGAATGGTAAAGAAGTGATCACTCTGAGTTACTGAGGATGTCTTTTTTTTTTAAAGGTTGTTTTTTTTTTTTTTTTTTTTTAATTTATTTGACACAGAGAGGGAGATCACAACTAGGGGGGGGGGGGGGGGGGGGGGGGGGGCGGGGGGGGGGGAGGGAAGCAGGCTCCCTGCTGAGCAGAGAGCCTGATAGCCAGGACTCAATCTCAGGCCCCTGAGATCATGACCTGAGCCGAAGGCAAAGGCTTAACCCACTGAGCCACCCAGGCACCCCTGAGGAAGTCTTTAAAAACCTTCTTCAAGATGAATTCCCAGTACAAAGTGGAAACGTAAAACAATTGGAAAGATGTCAGCAAGACGATGGCGTCTGCAGTGCCGACCGAAGTTATGGAAAGCAAAGCTGCTTTCACAATGAAACAGAAATCACAGGAGAGTAGACATATTGTTCTGTTTTAAATGCTGCAAAGTAACAGATATGAGAACCAGAAAAAAACTTAAATGACATTAAAATCCAGAAATGAGAGAGTGTTTTAATTTGCTCAAAGCATTTTTTCCCCCTGCCACTAAATCATCTGTATTAGACAAGCCACCTACTTGGAAATGAACTCACTTATCTACTGTGTTTCAAAGGTGAAGTGATAGCATAAATTCCTTTTAGATATGAAATTGAAGAAATTCCTTCCTTTACATATGCCTGAGAACAACCCAGCTGTGCCCTCTAGTGATCACGGGGTCCTGTTGCTTTATTAGGAGACTTGAAAAACACTGTGACAAATTTACTCTGGTAGCCTCTTCTATCTTAGAAATTAGCTTTCTGTGGGGGATGATTGCAACTCTGGAGATTAATGTTACTAGGAAACAGGTATAGTGAATATAAAACAAAAAGTTCTTTAATTTTGTCTCTGGAGCTCCATTTTTCTTCACTTACAACTTCTTTTATAAATTTGGGTCCTTAGTGAAAGTGCTCTCTTCAGTCCCACACTAGTCAGTTACCAGAGGATTGGATTTAAGCATAAAGAATTCCTCACAGATATAATATTGCAAATAAGTTGGATCAAGTTAGGGCAACCATTTCTTAAAAGGGGTATTAACCTTCCTTAGTACATGTTGTGATACATGATTTGGCAAGCACTCTGTCAGGGTGGAGGAATTTTCAGTCATAATACTCTTGGCTCAATATAATTTTATCAGGAATATATATGCAGGTGTCTCAACTTCTTTGCTCAGTTGTAAATTCCTTGTATCTTCTAGAACTTGGTATTTTGCACCGTATCTCAAACTATGTCTTAAATACAGAAGATTTAAAACAGTGTTTTGGGAACAGTCATAAGCTTAGAGAAGAGTAGTAATTAGGTTTTTGGTTTTTTTTCCCAAGTTGCTGATATAATGCCCGCCCTTCACTGAATATTTTAATGTGTATTCCCTACAAATAAAGACATTCTCCTACATAACCCCAATGCCATAAAAAAAATTAACATTGATATATTACTAAACCAAACCTTAGAGCTCATTCAGTTTTTGCCGATTGTCCCAATAAAGTCCTGTATAGCAAAAGGATCCATTTCAGGATCATGTGTTGCATTTACTTGTTTCTCTTTGGTCTCTTTTTTTTTTTTTTTTTTAAGATTTTATTTATTTATTTGACAGCCAGAGACACAGTGAGAGAGGGAACACAAACAGGGGAGTGGGAGAGGGAGAAGCAGGCTTCCTGCTGAACAAGGAGCCCCGATGCAGCAGGGCTCAATCCTAGGACCCTGGGATCATGACCTGAGCCCAAGGCAGCCGCTTAACAATTGAGCCACTCAGGCGCCCCTTTGGTCTCTTTCATTCTGAAACAGTTTTTCCACCTTTTTTCACTTTGATGACTTTGATGACTTTTGATGATTAACCAGCCAGTTATTTGGTAGAATGTCCCTCCGTTCCTGATGGTTCCTTAGAATTAGATGTAGGTTACAAATCACTGGTGGGAATACCACAGAGGGGATGCTGTATTCTCACTGCATCCTGTCAGGTGACCTATGATTTTAGTTTGCCCTATTATCAATGATGGTCATTTTTCATTACTCAATTAAAGTAATGCCTGCCATGTTTCTCTGATGAAAAGTTACTCTTGTCACTCTTGTAATTTTATAAGTACTATGTTGGGAGTTCTTTCAGGTTATGCAAATATTCCATTTTTCATCAAACTTCCAACTTATTCATTTATGTATGTCTTTAGATTCATGGTTTAGATTTAATTCAACTGAACTCATTTTATTCAGTGGTCCTTTAATACCATTATTTTTCTGTTCAAAGTTTCCCTAATTTGGCCAATGGAAGCACCTCATAATTGACTTCTGTGTCCTTTTGACATGTTTCTGTTGAGTTTTTGTTTTGTGTGTGTGTTAATATTGGTCATCTCATACTTACCCTAAAAAGCAGCCCTGGAATCAATCATTTTCCAAGGAATTCTTGGATCTTTTTAGTAGAGAATGGTATTCAGAAACCCATCTGAGCACTAGGCATTCTTATTGCCCTCCCAGAAAACTGAGCTAAGGACTAGATGTATGTACATGTCTCTCACACACACACACACACACACACACAACCATATTTATTTCCCTATTTATTCAAAATCATGATTTCATGCTAATACCTCCAATTCCAGTCTGTCACAGTTTGATTTCTCTTTTTTCTTTGCTGTAATTCCCCTCTCTGAGAGTGAGAAACTTAGTCCTTGTTTTCCTTAATATATTTACTTAATCAATTTACCTGAAAGTTGCCAATTTACATTTCCCCTGCCATCCCATTCAGGCTCTGACACTCTGTATCTGCCTGGTCCTCCATGTTTGCTTTCCTTACCCCAGATCTCATACCCCATGGGGGACTGACCCCATGTATGGATACCTTCTTCCCCCAGTGATGCTCTGATTTCCCATTTAGAGCTGTCCCCTCGAGAGCAAGCACTGCTCACCTTGATCAGGCTTGGACACCTGTTCCAAACTCCCCCTCTCCCTCATGCAGGGATGCCCTCCTCACACCAGCTGGGGTTCCTATACCCTGTAGTTGTTAAGGGGATCACTAATGGTCCCTAGAGCTTTAGGACTGAAATTCCAGGAAAGGAAGGAAGAAGGGAAAGTGCTTTTCTCTGTTTTCTTTAAATGCGTTTGAGTAAATGAATGGTGTATTTTTTTCCTAGGACTGCAGTAACAAATTACCACAAGCAGGCTGGCTTAAAACTGCAGAAATTTATTGTCTTGCAGTTCTGGATGCTAAGGTGTTGGCAGGGCTGTGCTTTATCTGAAGGCTCTAGAGCGTGCCTCTTCCCAGCTTCAGGTAATTGCTAGCAATCCTTGGTGTTGCTCGGCTCTCAGCTGCCCAACTCTAACCTCTGCCTCTGTCCTCAGGTGGTGTTCCTCCTGCGTGTCTGCATCTCTTCTCTTCTAAGGACACTGGTCCGATTGAATTAAGGGGCCACCCTACTTATTAACTTAAGAAATGAATGAATGACTAGTATTTAGAAACCAAGATCTTGGGTGCTAGCCATTCCTGTTGTTTGGCCACTTTTTTTTTTTTTAAGATTTTTATTATTTATTTATTTGACAGACAGAGATCACAAGCAGGCAAGAGAGGCAGGCAGGGAGAGAGAGGAGGAAGCAGGCTCTTCTCGGAGCAGAGAGCCCAATGCGGGGCTCGATCCCAGGACTCTGGGATCACGACTTGAGCCGAAAGCAGAGGCTTTAACGCACTGAGCCACCCAGGCGCCCCTGTTTAGCCACTTTTAAGAAAACTCTCCTCTGCCCCACCTATAGACTGATACTTCAGTTCCCTAGAGCTCTGTCCAAAGTCCCTGAGCCTCTTCACCTTCAAGTCTCTCAACCCTGGTTTTGTAGACCATCTCTTTCCCAATTTGCAGCACTAGGCTTCTACTGAGTTTTTTCTATTGAGTTTTTCAAAGTAGACCTCCCTTCTCCGATTCAGATTTTATTTCACATGCTACCTATAAACCTCCACCTGCTGCTTTACTGATTCACTCCAAACTCCAAACTCACTCCAAATTCACTCCAAACTCACCTTTTTCTATCCCTTCTGTCATAGGTAAGTAGCCTCACCCAAACCAGGCAGTCATACTTAATCTTCTTTTAAATATTTTTTTCCCAAATCATCACCACAAATTCTCCTATCTTCTGCTTACTGTTTCTGTCATCTTTCTATCTCATTTACTTACCATCATCCTAGTCAAAAGCCTCCATTATCTCTCTCCTGGTTGACTGTGTTGGCCCCTAAATTCTATCTCCAATTCTTATATTGCCCCCTCTAACCTATTCTCCACAATACAGCTGGGGTGATTTTTTTTTTTTTTAAGATTTTATTTCTTTATTTGAGAGAGAATAAGTGAGAGAGAGCATGAGAGAGGAGAAGGTCAGAGGGAGAAGCAGACTCCCCAAAGAGCTGGGAGCCTGATGTGGGACTCGATCCTGGAAGTCCAGGATCAATGACCTGAGCCGAAGGCAGTCGCTCAACCACCCGAGCCACCCAGGCGCCCCAGGGTTATTCTTTACATAAACAGCTTTTTATTAGAGATGATTTTAGTCATACATCAGAGGGTAGAAAAAATAGAATAATGACCCCCATATACTCATCAGACGGGTTCAACAATTACCAGCATCTTGCCACACTTGCTTACTTGCTTAATCTTTCTTTCCTTTTATCCATCCTCCCTCATTACTTTCCTCCTTTTCTCCTTCCTCCTTTCTTTCATTCCTTCCTCCTTCACTCCCTTCTCTATTTTTGTGAATGTATTTTTAATGGGAAATTCCTGATATTGTATAATTTCAACCCTAAATATTTCAAGAAAACATATGAAGAAATAAAGAATCTTTTCTTCTATAGCCCTAATGCCATTATCACAGCAAGCCAAATAAAACCAAATTAAAAGTCATTTCTCAATATCATCTAATCCTCAGTCCACTTCAAATTTGTCTCAAAAATGTCCCCTTACATTTGTTTGCTTGTTATGCTAATTGTTTAAAAACATGGATCATGTTCAAAATAAGAGAGCCCCATTCTTTCCAAGTCCTCCCCTTTACAAGTTAAAAAAGCCCTGGAGATAACAAACCAAACAAGCATAGGAAGACTCCAAAAGGTGGAAAGAGGAAGGCCGATGGTCTAGGGACGACAGGACTTGAGGAAGGACATAGTGACGAGTTCCCTGAGTTTCTTTCTTGCCTCTCATATGTTCCAGACAGGTTGTTGCCTCCAACCTGGAACTGTCAATGGGCATAGACAAAAGAACTCCAAGAAAAACCTGTTCCCATAACCAAAGGATCAGGAAAAGGAAAGCCTCACAACAGAAAATCTTTCTGGTAATACCTGCCCTATTCTAGTCAAACACCGACAGAAAAACTGCCTGTCTTCCTGTAGTTTCAGTGGGGCCCAACAGGAAGCTGGTCTTCCATCCCTCCTTCATCCCCGCCATCGCCCCTGCCCCCCCAAAACAGGTGGGGGTGCTCTGGTTCTTCTGCAGGGGTAAAGTTGGTGAAAATGAGTGGGGATATGATCTTTTATCTCCCACTCAGCAGAAGCAGTTGTGCTCTGATTCCCCTGTCTGTGTTGCATTGGCGAGACTCAATGAAGAGCTGATCTTTTCACCAGAAGCAGGCATGGCTCCAATTCTCCTGCCAAGGTAGTAACGGGGAGGTCCAGTGGCAAGCTGCACTTCCATGCCCCTTGGGCAAGAGACTGAATGAGTCAGTACTTCATTATCCCCCACCCATGGGTATCAGCAAGGCTTAGTGGGGGACCAAGCTTCTGCCCAGATGCTACAGCTCAAAGCAGTGTGACTCAGTCCTCTGCTTTTCCTCTCCCTGGTATCAGCAGGGCCTAAAAGGAGTTAAACTGGGGCACCTGGGTGGCTCAGTGGGTTAAAGCCTCTGCTTTCAGCTCAGGTCATGGTCCCAGGGTCCTGGGATGGAGCCCTGCACTGGGCTCTCTGCTCAGCGGGGAGCCTCCTTCCCCCTCTCTCTCTCTGCCTGCCTCTCTGCCTGCTTGTGATCTCTGTCTGTCCAATAAATAAATAAACTCTTTTAAAAAAATAAATAAAAGGAGTTAAACTTACATTCCCACTTAGATGCAATGAGACAAAACTCATTGGTAACTTGCTTTAAGTGGGGAGATGTCAATGAGGCTGATGGGGGAGCTGAATTTCCACCTCCCCATCTGCAACAAGGTAATGTAAGTGGGCGCTCCACCTTTGCTGGGGTGCTGTTGGCAGGGCCCAAGAGAAAGCTAAGCATTCATAACCACTTTGTCGTTACACTACATCTCAACAGGGTGACTGCTGGTTAAAAAAGAGGATTAAATAGGATCATGAGTCTCATAATATAATACCCAAAATATCCAGGATATAATTAAAAATGAAAATCACTTGTCATACCAACAAATCACAACTTGAATGAGCAAAGAAAATTAACAGATGCATATACCAAGATGAATTAGGTGTTGGAATGATCTGACACAGATTTTAAAGCAGCCATCATAAAAATGTCCTAATAAACAATCCAAAATTCTCTTGAAACAAATGAAAAATGGAAAATATCAGCAAAAAAAAGTCCTAAAAAAAGAACCAGATGGAAATTATTGATGGGAAAATATAATAAGTCAGAAAAACTCTGTAGATGGGCTCAATAGTAAATTGGAGACGGCAGAGGATAAAATCAATGAAATTGAGGAGCATTAATAGAACTTACCCAATTTGAACATCAGAAAGAAGACAGACTGAAAAAAAAAACCCCACAATGAACAGAGTCTCAGAGACCTGTGGGATAATAACAAAAGAGCTAATATTTATATTATTGGGGTCCCAAAATGAGAGGAGGGGGGACTGAAAAGTATCTAAAGAAATAATGGCTGAAAGCTTTCCACAGTTGGCGAACGATGTCAGAATGACTTAAGAAGGTGAATCAAACATAAATACGATAAATGCAAAGAAATGTACTCCAAGACACATCATAATTAACCTTCTGAAAACAAAAGACAATGAAAAAGTCTTTAGATATGGATCAGATGATGGCATGCTTCTGTTTCAAACCTCCAGTGGCTTCCCAGTGCCCAAGATCCAGAGCTCGGTTTTGTGATGGTGATGTAGGACTCCTCCTCCTCAGTGCTCTTACAAACACCGAAGGTCCAGACACACAAAGAGCCAGTGGCTTGGTTCTGTTCCCAGCCATAAGGCCGTGCCTCTACTCTCTCATCTCCCTGGTCCAGCTAAGCTATAATCTTAGGCAGCAGGACAACTTTCTTAAGCCTCCTTTTACAAGCAAAGGGGTCCCATCCATGGCCCTCATTCAAGCAGAGAGCCTGGCTCATCACTTACGTGAAACTTTTTAAGTCACCATTACCTGGCAGAAGACAAACTTCCCACAGTCATTGCCTGCTTCTGTCCCTGGAGTCCGGCGGACCTTAAATATACCCATTGCTTTTCATTTCTGCTTCATTTCTGGTACATGGACATGTTTATCTGATTGTACAGATTCTTCATTTACTTCTGTATTCATTCCATCGGTGAAAAAATATTTAATGAGTACATAGTATGTGCTTACTATTTGGGTGGGAAGAACACATTAGATATAGATTCTGCTTCATATTTGGGTGGGAAGAGCCAATTAGACATAGATTCTGCTCTGGAGACACTTAGAATCTGGTAGCAGAGATAACAAAGGTACATGCATCAACAATCAGCATTTTAGAGTGCTTGCTCTAGGTGAAGTACTTTAGGGGGGCCAACTCATTTAATATCTACAACAACGTTGTGAGGCTAGTGCTATCATTATACTTTGCTATCATTTTCGAGCTTAGTTAGAGAAATCCTGATGTAAAGTGACTAATCCACCCAAGGCAACACAGCTTGTTCATGGAGGAACCAGGAAGCAGGCTAGCAAAAGGCAGTCAGTCTGAGGCTGGATGAGTGAGTTACAGGCCAGTGCGCTTGGCTTCAAAAGTGACAAAGACTTTTGAAGGACTTAGGGCAGGGGTGTGATCAAATACTGAGAAGGTCAGTGTGATTTTAGCAAACAGGCAGGGTGTATCAGATTAGGGGACACTTTAGTGAGGAGATTTTTGAGGGTCCCAGAAAGCATTGATGGCCATGAAAATGGAATGGAAAGTACAGAATAACAGTGTTTAGTGACAGATTAGAATTAGATATAAGGAAGGTAAAGCATCATGGGGAAGGATGTCAGAGTCTTCTGGAGCTTTGTTAGAGTTTTGCTATTCAATTAGTTGTGTGTACCTTTGACACACAACTAAATGTGTGACATTTTTCTTCTTAATCCTGTTTTTTTTTTTCCATTTTTCAAATGACATGTAATTAGATTGGATTAGAGGCTCTAAATTAGAAGCTATCATCTTTTATTGTATTTAAAAAAAAGAGAAACCAATAAAGAATTTTCTAAAAATTTGAATTAACCGTCAACATCTGAACAATGGGATTACAATACAAATAAAAATCTGTATTTCTGGCTTTTCTTGAAAAACTAGAAGCACTGGTAAGACTAGTCTCCTGATCTCATATGACAGCAATATAGTTCACCCTGAGTAGCAGCTGTCCCTCCGGCAAGATCACCCAGATCTTGCCTCCCCAACCCTCCCATCATGTACATTTGCTTCAATCATATCAATCAGATTGCCTGTCTGGACCCTGTTGGCTTTTGGGTATTTTTAGCCCTGGATTGTATGATTTTCCAGTTTCTTCCATTTGTAAATCTTGTTAATCTGTAATTCTCATACAGAGGTTGTCACAATAATACATAGGTTTAGTATCTTATTTTGTGTACAATATTCTAAATGTTTTTATGTGCATGATCTCATTTAATCTTCAAAACAACCCTTGACCTCAAAATTATTTTTAGCATTATCCCCATGTGACAAGTGAGAAACAAAGGCCTAAAGACGCTAATTTGCCCAATTTGGTCATAGGTGACTAAGCATTAAGCTAGGATTTAAACCCAACGGTCTGACCCTAGAGCTAAGGCTTCTAGTCATTAAGTTCTTGAGAGTCATTAAGTTCAATGTCATTAAGTTCAATGAGAAGTTCAGTGAATTTTGGGAAAAGCCTACTTGTTTCTAGGTACACAGAGAATGATTATCAGTGATCATGGCCTTAAGAGGGGTGGTGAAGATGATCAACATACTTCCTACTCTGGTAGGTAGAAAATTGTAACTCCCTGTGCCAACTGTTAAACCAGCAGGAAGGATGCAATGTAGTCCTAGTGGTAATGAGATGGGATTAAGAGATGGGATGAGAAATTCTTTGAAAATGATTTAAGAATTAAGGGAGAAATAGAAGCCAGAGTGACATTTTGAGGTGGGGGAAGGGCAGCATAGTAAAAGTAAACAAGCACTAGCCCTTTTTTTCTAGAAAAAAGCTATGAGTGCAAAATTACATTCTATACTAGAGGTTGGGGAGGTGAAATATTGTTGTATACCCATCAAATCAAGTTTACAACTGTGGTGACAAGTTGTTTGTACAAAACTATTCAGAGTGCTACTGGTCAATGAAGCTCATGGAGGGCTTATTATTTTAAATTGCACTATTTTAAATTGCTGGATATCTAAAATGTATAATGCATTTTAATAAAATACAGAAAAATGTACATATGTCTTAAGGAACTTATGACCTATGTAAAAGCTTAAAAGTAAAACCACAAGTGGCCTATTTTTCCTAAAACAGACATGTAAGCATTTTCCTTCTTTATCAAAATTTTCCTTTTTTCTATCATTTTTTATTCTTTTTGTGAAAAATAGTACAGAAAATTATCTAAAAATTATGTAATCATAAGAGGCAAATGGAGCATATATTTAAATGGGAAGTATAGTCTTTTTATAATACCTGGGTCAAGTGAAATAACAGCTTAGAGAAGCTTTTCTGCTATATGTTTTTGGAAAAGTTGATAATAAACTAAGTTCAGAACCCTATTTTATTTTTCCACTTAGGAAACATTTATTAAACGCTTGCTTGGATTTGGGTGGGAGGCAGAGAGAAAAAGATGATAGGATTTAGATTCAGTCCAGGCTTCAAGGAATTTATAATTTGCTCCAGGAATCTGAGGCCTGGTGACAATAACTGACAAATGTTTTTTGTCTGTTTGGCTGTTTTGAGGTGGATAATCTCCTACTCCAAAGTATGGATCGATCCACTGCCCCACAATATCTTCTCTTACTTACGTGATACGATAGGCCATATGTCAGGATGAAATTGGGCAGAACCCTGAGCTGGCATCAGATCTCCAGTCTGATACATTAAGCAATATCTTTCACAGTGTGCAAAATATGTGTAAGTTATAATATTAATTGCTGTTTTTCTAATCAATTTGTAAAATGGAAAACGGTTGAGCCAGTTCTTCATAAGCTGGCCCTATTCACTACTTCTGTTAAAACTGCTTTCAAAAGTACATAGAGCGTTTTTAGGGTAGTACTCATGGCTTCTGAAGTTTTTTTTTACTTCAGGAAAGGTTAAGACAACTGTGACCAGCATGGGGAAGGCAGGAATTTGCAAGAAAGTGAGACAAGATTTTAGGTCATCTCCTATGATCAAATACTACCAGTTTGGAAAAGTGCTATAATCAGTTGATGTATTCAAGGGGTGGCTTGGCCTGATTTCCATCATTGTCCCCAAAGCCATTATAAATAAATTTCCTGGAAAAACCATGTAAAAACAGTGGGTTTGCTAGGCAAATGCAGGTTCACCAAAAGCCCCACAATACCCCCTTCCAACAAGAACGACTCCTCCGAGTGCCTCTTACATAAAAATTCTGGAGCAGCCACCACTTAAATTCATTTTACAGAAGTTTTAAAGCTGTTGCCAAGCCCTGACCCTGAACTTGTTCTGGTGCTATCATTAGAGTTGTTCTTCGGGGCTAACAAAACCCTTTCAATAAGCAAGCCCTCCAGAAAGGATTCAATCAGTTATGTACAGTGAAGGATGGATTGGTTTGACCAATATGGTTAGGGAGGCTGGAAAAGAAAGGTGGTCTGATGGTTGAAAAGAAAGAATGTGCATTTTTTGTGCACCTGGAAAAGCAGGCCTGCTTGAATGTGGGGCTGCATGAAAACACTCAGGGAAGAGTGGAGCTAAGTCCCCAAGACATTTTTTTTTTTCTACTTCAGAATTTTGCACCGGGGAAGGAGTAACAGGGAATCAAAGAGAGCTGGCCCTTAGAGGTTAGTTAGTCCTCCTAAAACAGATATGTGGTCCTTCTACCAGGTTCCCTCAGTAATTTATACGTACACTTGGGCAAGTCACTCAATTTGTGTCAACATTTATCTCACCAGAGTTTTACCCTCACTTGCAAAGCAAAGGGCCTGGATTTCTTGATCTCTGTTGCTTCTTCCAGCTCTACAGGTATGTGTTTCTATGTGGGAAACTCTGCAGTTGACTGAGGCCCAAGGGAGGTCAATGATGTCCAGACCAGACGTCTGGAACGGCTCTGTTCATTTGGTTTTGGGTGTTCTGAGTGGGTGTGATTCTTTATTTTATCCAGTGCCTTCAACTACACAAAACTGGCTAAATTGCTATAGCTTCACTGAAGTAGTCAAAGAAAACATGGTTTAAGCCTTAAAGAGTTAAATAGGCTATAACAGAATAATCTGTTTCATTTAGTTTGAGAGAAAAGCTAAACTTTTTCTTTTTTTTAATTTTTTAATTTTTATTTATTTATTTGACAGATAGAGATCACAAGTAGGCAGAGAGGCAGGTGGGGGGGGGGGAAGCAGGATCCCCGCTGAGCATAGAGCCGGATGTGGGGCTTGATCCCAGAACCCTGAGATCTTGACCTGAGCCAAAGGCAGAGGCTTAACCCACTAAGCCACATAGGTGCCCCAACTTTTTCATTTTTACTTAGAATAGGAGTTCTCTAAATTGTTCATATAAAACAAAACTTTAAAAAATTTTGAGAAATAAGATTCATACATAAAACTTGGAAAATTGGGCACCTGGGTGGCTCAGTTGATTGAGCAACTGCCTTCGGCTCAGGTCATGATCCCGGACTTCCAGGATTGAGTCCCACATCGGGCTCCCGGCTCCTTGGGGAGTCTGCTTCTCTCTCTGACCTCCTCTCTCATGCTCTCTCTCACTCATTCTCCCTCAAATAAATAAATAAAATCTAAAACAAACAAAAAAAACCTTGGAAAATTAATGTGACTAAAGCCCCATATTTATAGATCTCAAATATTTTTGTGCTACATTAAATCAAGGATGTGTAACTAATATTGTGAGAATATGGCAAATGGGATGGAGAAGGAAATAGTTTATAAATTTTAGAGTCACTCTAATTAATAGAAGGAAATACATAAGCTATTTTCATGTAATCAAATACACATGAAGAATTTCCACTTGCATCATAGGCATTGATTCAAAGGCAACATGGAATAGGGAAGAAGCCAAATTTAAAGATGTTACTTTTTTCGGCATATGAGGAACATGTGGAATTAACTATATAGAAATATACATCTGAAAGTTAAATAACTACATCAACAAGTTAATATTCAACTCCTCGAGGACAGAGATGGTTTTATTCATTTTTCAATTCTTAGTACTTCCAACAGTCCTTGCTACACAAAAGGCATTTGGTACATTTTTGAGAGAGGAAGGAAAAATTTTTCCTCATAAAACAGTTGGGAAAAGGCTTAGCTGCCTGAATCTGTGGAAGAACTAATCATTTTCAAAGAAGTGGTAAAAGTCCACAAATAAAAGCCAGATCATTTTATTGAGCACAGTTGAAGTTACTCTTTCAACAAATGTTTATTCTTTGACTGGAATGTGCTGGAGTGTACCAGGGCTAACACAGTTAAGAAGAGGAATAAGACATTCCTTGCTCTTAGGGAATATTTGATCAAATAAGGGAGATACAATAGAAAATGGTGACAAAGACACAGAGTGATAGAGATTTATTATGTTGTGTAAATTTATTAAAGGGAGATTTTTGGTGCAGGGCATTTACTGAATACTTACTGCATACTAGGTGTTTAAAAAAATCATTTCTTTCACAAAGAAGGGCAGTATTATACCTACCTCACATGTGATGGAACTGAGGCTCAGAAGGGTTTGCATGTGGAGAACTCAGAGCTGTCACGTTGAGCTGGACACGTGGGGCTTGTGGGGCTCGCCCTCTCTCTTTTTGCTGCAAGAAGCTTTATTGTTTCCATTTGGCTCAGGGTTTGGGTGGTGGTGGTGGGGGGTGTCCAGAGAACTCCAGGGTGGTTAGAGCGGCTGCAGGAGAGGTTTGGGCAGAAGCGTGGGCACCATGGGGATGCCTGAGGGCCCCTCAAAGGCTGCGGAGGCTCCTGGGGGTGCATGAAGGTGAGCCTTTTGAAGAGACACCGAGGAGACCCTCGTGCAGCCCGCCCGGGCGGCAGCCTGCGCATGCAGTCAGGCGGTCGCCATCTCCTTGGAGTTGCGCCTCCTCCTCCAGGAAGGGGCTCTCCAGGAAGTCACAGAGCTGGCGTGTGCGCGGGCGGACCCCAGGGCGTGCAGGAAGGGCCTGCTGCAGGCTCTTGTCCAGAGCAA